>CM024757.1:87301662-87591989 GCA_014218235.1 Colocasia esculenta
GTCCAAACGGCATGACCACATAGCAATAAGTTCCCCAGGGCGTGGTGAAGGAGGTTTTCTCTTGGTCCTCCGGGGCTAGACGATTGATTGTATCTTGAGTAACCATCCATGAATGATAGGTCTCATACCCAACGGTGTTATCAATCAAAACATTCAAATGAGGTAATGTGAAATCGTCCTTTGGACATGCCCTATTCAGTCCCGGAAATCTATGCAGATTCGCACTCTTCCGTCCTTTTTCATCACGAGACTATATTAGCCACCCACAAGGATAGAGGACTACACGGATGAACTTAGCTTTGTGTAGTTTATCGATCTCCTCCTTCATCTCAATGCAATGTGGGTGAGAAAACGCATTAATTTTTGTTTAAAGGCTATTGCCCTGGCTTCAAGATCAGCCTATGTTCCAATAACTCGGGGTCAATGCCGAGCATGTCATCGTATGACCAGGCAAAAGAATCCTTGTACTCCTTAGCATCTCTATGAGCACCTCTTCTTCTTCGGGAGGGAGATTGAAGCTATAGTCAGGAGCTATGGGTTCTTCTTTTGTCCCAATGTTTACCTCTTTAGTGGGTTGTCCACTGCCGATGTGGGTCATCAATCTTCTCATGCCACTGGCATACATCTTGGCAATGTCCTCTATTTCACCGTCTTCTTCATTCACTGGGTCCTTCCTCAGCTAAGATTTCATAAAACTCAAATCCGTCGTAGTCCCTCCTCTTTGTGCTGAGCTTCTATATTAGAATGACTGCTTCTTGGACGAACTCTTCAACAACTAGAAGAAGCGCCACACTTTTGTACCAGATCCATTAAATATCACAGGGTAGCCACTACCCTTACTCTTCCTAGACGGGGACGGGGACTTGCTAGATTCTACCCTTGAACCTAAATTAGGGCTGATATTTATAGAGGACTCTGGAGAAGTGTCCAGAGGATTATTGGAAAGGAAAGAAGGGGGCGGCATGGCCGCAGGGGTCCTCCGATGGGACTGGTGGAAAGGCAGGCCACCTGAGCTCAGGGTGCCTGCAGCAGGGTCAGAGTGTAGGGGACAGAAGGCTCCTCACCCAAATCGCCCAACGTGACCATGCTGGTCGATGGTCAGTGAGTGAGGATCGCTTTTTAAGCAGAAGGAGGAGGAAAAGGTGGGATCGCGCGCCGAAGAAAGAGTGCACGAATGATGGGGATCGCCGTCAAGAGCTAGGAAATGCGGGGACGGGGATCGCCGTCCAAAATTGAAAGCGGGGGTGACGGGAATCGCCATCAAGCGTGGGGATTGCGAAAATGGAAGTTGGAGATTAGTGCTTGAAAAGGGAGGAAAGATGGGGATCTCCGTCCAAAGGGGAGGAAAAGGAAAGGGAAAGATGTGGATCGCCGTCCGATGAAAAAGGAGGAAAGACTGGGATCGCGTCCGATTGCTAGGGGGAATGAGAAGAAAGGAAGCATTTATTTTTTGTTTTTGTTTTGTTTTTTGTTTGTTTTTTTGTTTGTTTTTTTTATTTTGATTAGACAGGACATACTAAACTAAGAAAAGGAAACTAACTATCCTACATACGGAGGGGCAGGGGAGAAGAAAGAACGGTGCCAGTAAAGAAGATGACGAAATGGGGGGAGGGAGTGCAACGCTTCGAGAGCATCAGAGTAGAATGGAAAATACGAGGAGGAGAAAGAGGGATGAAGGAGAATTTATAAAACAAGGATTGAAAATACGGAATGACTAAAAGGCCGGGGGTGCCCTGGCCAGAACTCCTCTACCCAGATTGATGGGGTTTAATGTTTCAAAATCCTCACCATACCCAGCAACTATCGCTTGGAGTGGATGCTGATGATGAGGTGCTGACTCCGTCACTGCTCGGGGCCTTGTGAGACCCCCTCTCGAAACAAAAGACTGTGCTGAGACAGGTCTTCTATGTCTGATTCTTCTTCTGCCTCTACTTCTTCAGCCTTCTTCTTCTTGCCAGGCCGGGGCCTCTAGAACTTGATATGCGAATGTAGATGCCTTGTCTTGACAGTGTTGTATCCTGGCTGTATGGGTCCTCTGACAAAATGATCATACAATGTTCAGGTGAGAGGCTCTGGTCTGACTTTGAAAGTAGACGAGTCTGCTACCCATTCCATGTATCCCAAGCCACGCTCAGTGATTTGCTTGGAATTAGCGATGACTTGAGTTCTCCCCTGGAGGTGAGCTCCTAGAGCCTTCCTCGGCTGGTAGCCAATCTTGAGCATGATGTTCCAGCTTTGGTGTCTGACGATATACCCTCTTGACAGCAGCCAATGACAGGACCTGTTTGGTGACGGAGGAGAATGTGGTAAGACCATGGATAATTTACATCAAGCACGAAATGATGGGCTTATTTGAGGGCCAAACCGCCGGCATGATTTTCTCTATGGCTTCCACAGTATGGGTGGTTGCTGCACTTTTAACCTTGACTATGCGCCCTTGGAATGGGAATTTCAGGCATTGGTGTGTCGTGGAGGGACTGCCCCTAATGCTTCAATCCAAGGATGACCCAGGATAGCCTTAAAAGTGGGGTCAATGTCAGCACATAAAATCCACCGTCATAACAAGCAGGCCTAATTCTGCCTGTAGGGAGACAACACCGTAACAGGTTCGCCGGGAGTTATTGTAGGCCGCTATAGTGGTGGGAGTTGGTTGCAAATGGTGTTCGGAAATGTGGCATGACCTCAGAGTGCTTAGAGGGAACACATTTATGGAAGCCCCTGTATCAACCAAAGCGGCATCGACGGCCACTTATTTATCGTCAGAGTTACACATAAGGCATCCTTCGAGCTTCGGAGAGAGCTAGCTCACCGTCTGTGACAGAATTGTTGGTCCCTTGTTAACAATAGACAGGACCGAAGGCAGATTGTCGGGGTTCATATCTTCACTTACCATAAACCTCTGTAGAAAAGCCTTTAAGGCATCTTGTGGGTCTGGACCTCTTGATCAGCTCGAGGATGGATATTTTGGCTAGAGTCTGATCAGCGCTTTAGTATATCATAATGGTCGCCCTGGGACTGGATCTATCTCCTCCGTTCCTGTGTTGCTATTGGTTGTTGCTGCTGGAATTTCTCCACCCCCACTTCACCATAACCTTGCCCTACGGAGCGGGCGGAGGTTCCACCGGATGTACCCTAACACATCCGTGTCTATGCCGGGTCAGCGGCCAAAATTCCAGCAGCAACAACAAGAACTCGAGAAGATAGATCAGTCCTAGGGATCCAGTATGATATTACTAAAGCATCTGGATCAGACTCTAGCCAAAATATCCATCCTCGAGCTGATCAAGAGGTCACAGACCCACCAAGATGCCTTAAAGGCTTTTCTGCAGAGGGTTATGGTAAATGAAGATATGAACCCTGACAATCTGCCTTCGTCTGTCTATGTAACAAGGGACCAACAATTACTTCACAGGCGGTGAGCTACTCCCCTGAAGCTCGAAGATGCCTTTATGTGTACTCTGATGATAAATAAGGTGGCCGTCGATGCCGCTTTGGTTGATACAGGGGCTTCCATAAATGTGTGCCCTCTAAGCACTCTGCGGTCATGCAACATTTCCGAACACCGTTTGCAACCAACTCCTACCACTATAGCGGCCTACGATAACTTCTGGCGAGCCTGTCACAGTGTTGTCTCCCTACAGGCAGAATTAGGCCCGCTTGTTATGAAGGTGGATTTTTATGTGCTTGACATTGAACCGACTTTTAAGGCTATCCTGGGTCGTCCTGGGATTGAAGCATTAAGGCGGTCCCCTCCACGGCACACCAATGCTTGAAATTCCCATTCCAGGGCGCATAGTCAAGGTTAAAAGTGCAGCAACCACCCATACTGTGGAAGCCATAGAGAAAATCATGCCGGCGGTTTGGCCCTCAAATAAGCCCATCATTTCGGTGCTTGATGTAAATTATCCATGGGCTTACACATTCTCCTCCGGTCACCAAACAGTGTCCCGTCATTGGATGCTGTCAAGAAGGGTATATCGTCAGACACCAAAGGCTGGAACATCATGCTCAAGAGTGGCTACCAGCCGAGGAAGGCTCTAGGAGCTCACCTCCAGAGGAGGAACTCAAGTCATCGTTGTTGGGTTGAGTGGAATATAATTCATTTCCCCTCACATTTTTATGATGACAAGTTGTGATTTTAATGCACAATAATTGGAGCATGTTAAATGCTCCACACTGTAATGACCATATTAAAAGCATGTTTTCAAACACATTATCATTTATTTTCATGATAAACATTGGACTAATGAAATATGTGTTTTTCTCAGGGACACACAATTCTTCCAAGGGTAGTGTCGACACACTCATACTGGTGTCGAACAAATGCTCCAAGTCCTAAGCAAAAAGTGAAGAAATGGTCAAGTAGTGTCGACATAAGATCAAGCAGTGTCGACACTAGACCCAGCTTCCAGTGAACCCTGTCACAGGCTTGGATAGTGTGTCGACACTAAACCAGATGGTGTCGACACTAGATGCCTCTCCCAAAAGGCATGTTTAGTAGTTCTATCCAGTGTGTCGACACGAGATGAAAAGGGTGTCGACACTAGAGACCCTTCCAGAGAAGTTATTTGCCAGTCTGGGAAGTGTGTCGACACACCCTATGGGCAGGTCGACACACTCCAAAAACTCTGTGACTTAAAGTCTCTCCTGGACACGTGGCACTCTAGGGGTTTGGTGGATCGGCCTTGGATCATGTGCCCATGACCCCAAGGGTACTTTTGGACATTTTAGGATAAAATACTCTCCTAATTGGCCATCCAACCACAGAGAGCCTCCAAGAGCCTTCCAAAAATCCTTTTGGCGGCAGAGAGAGCTCTCCTCCCTGTTCTTGCTCCCCTTGTGCTTCTTCAACCCAATTCCCACATCTCCAAGCACAAGAAAGTGAAGATTTATCCAAGATGAGGCAGGTGTGATCAACTTCCAAGGATGCAGATCGAGTAGAAGCAGACAATTGTGAAGAATTCAAGGAAGACCAAAAGACCAAGTTGCAGAGCATCGGCCTGGACTTCAAGTGATAGCCTCTTCACAATTCAGCCTCTACAAGGGAGTCTTCTTGAAGAACAAGGACTTTTCACCCCATTCCTCATTTCCCCTTGTTTCTTCTTGGTCATTCTAGAGATTGTGCATGAACTGTTGCATCAATCCTCTTGAATGAACCTTTTTAGATCAGATCATTGCTAGAGGATTGAATCTTTATGTTTTGTGATCTAGCAAGTGGTTATGAGCCTGTGTGCTCGGTTGAGTCGTCTTCGCACTCAGTTGTGTTGAGCAATTGTGCTCAGGTTCTAGGTAGTCTTGCTCTAGAGGTTGTGTGAGTTGTAGAACTCTGTGTTGGAGTTGTCAGGCTCCAGTGTGTGTGGTGTATCCGGGTTTAGTGGATCCTTACAGTGTGAGGGGTGGATGTAGAATCACATGGTGTGATTTCCGAACCACCTAAAAATTCTCTGTGCAGTGGTTTGTGTGTGACTTAAATTCACATTATGCTAGATGTATGCATAGGGTTTTTCGAATTCACTTTTAATCAACTTGATTCCACATTTCAATCATCTAATTCACACAATCACTCATCAGATCTAAATTGTTCTTTCAAATTGCCTCTGATTCTTGCATTGTTTTTTAAATTGGCTAAGCTTCCGCAATAGTTGGTCTAGATCTATTCAACCCCCCCCCCCTTCTAGATCTTGTCCATCACATCTTCTATCCTTCAATTGGTATCAGAGCAGGTTATATCTGATCTGATCTGAGTGCTTTCTATTTGTTCTGTGTGTTTTGCTTGCTTGCTTACTGAGTGTTTCTTCATTGCACCATCTTTTTAATTCAATGGATTCCAGAGGGTTCATAGCTGAGGGTCATTCCATTAATAGGCCACCCTTCTTTAATGGGACAGACTATTCTTATTGAAGAATAGAATGCAAGTTCTCTTAGAGCCCAAAATTATGAAATCTGGAAAGTAGTTGAGGTAGGCCCTATGAGAACCAGGAGAGAAGAAGAAAACTGGACCAGGGAATAGATTAGAAGGGCTACCTTGAATCATAGTGCCATGAATATGATCCAGTGTGCAGTCCACCCTAGGAGTACTCAAGAATCTCCATGTGCAAAATCTGCCAAGGAGATGTGGGACAAACTTGAGCTACTCTATGAGGGACATCCAAGTGAGAGAAACCAAAGCTAACATTCTTGTCTCTGAGTATGAATTGTTTATGAAGAAATCTAATAAGACATTTCTGAAATGTTTGCCAGTGCCAGTTTATGATCATTGTGAATGGACTGAGGCCTTAGGTAGGATTATACAGATGCTGACTTGGTAAGGAAAATTCTACGCTCTCTCTCTTCAATTGGCACACAAAGGCCACAGTCATTGAAGATTCTAAAGATTGTCCAAATCTCTTGGATGAATTGATAAGATCCTTATGACTTATGAAATCAATCTAAAAAGAAATGAAGAACATATAATTAAACCAAGCCAGTAGCACTAAAGGCCTCTTCAAGTAACAAAGACAAGAATCAGAGAGAAAATAAGTTCTGATGAGTCTGAGTCCAATGAGGATGAGATTGCCCTCATGACCAGGCAATTCAGAAAATTCTTAAAATACAGGAAAGGAAAATTTTCTGGGAAAAAGAAATTCCCATCAGGAAAAAGAAACACTTCCTTTTCTAATGCCAATTCTAATAGGAATCAGAAATCTGATGAAATTGTCATTTGTTACAGGTGCAACAAGCCAGGACATATGAAGGGAGAATGTCCTGAGAATAAGAAGGAGAAATACAAGAAGATTCACAAGTTCAAGAAGCCAAAGGCCATGGTAGCCACTTGGTCTGATGAAGACTCAAGTGAGAAGGAAGAAGAAAAATCCCCAAGCTCTGAAAGTGAGAAATTGCTTCATGGCAAATAGCTCAGATGGAAAGGTAAGTACTTCTTTCGAAGACTATTCAATTGATGATTGGCAAGATGCATATGCTGAGCTTGTTGAAATCTACTCTGAAATAGAGAAAGAAAACAAGCATCTCAAAAAGAAAATGAAAACATTTACAATAACCAATCCATCATAAAAGAACTTGTGAACTGGAAAATGAAGTAGCTGAACTTAATGAAGAAAAGGAAAATCTCCTGAACATAATTGATGAGCTTAAGCTGCATCCCAAAAGGCCACCCATGAATTAAAGAACTGTTGAAAAGCTGGAAATGGAAAACAAAGATAAACAACAAAAGGTTGAAGAAATCAAAACCTTAGAAACCAGCTAAAGAAAAGATGAAGTCATTGAAACCTTCACAAAAGGTAAAGACAATTTGGAGGCCTTGCTGGGAGCCGAATGAAGTCAATTCACATGGACTAGGATTCAACAAACAAAAACCAAGAAAGACAAATCTGGTGGAATAAGAAAAAAGCACCTTGATCAACTTTGTCAAAAAGTTCTAGTCTTGAAAACACAAAAATAAGCAAGTGTCAAGCAACATAGTAAAAATTTCAAAAACACAGAACAAAGAGAAATCAACCAGGTCGACGCAATCATTAACAGGTCGACACAAGTCCACAAAAGGTGAAATCTGTGACTGCTGTGTCGACACCAGCTAAGGACAGGTCGACCTGCTCTGTAAGGCCCTCGAATTTGTTGCTTTATTCATGTGCGGATAATTCATGCTTGTGTGTGTGTATGTATATATATATATCTACGTACGTATTAGCTAGTGATACTTATGTGTGCTTGTTGTGTAAATAGGTTATAAATATTGTATGGGTTGCATGTGTGACGTGTGTATACTGTACCACATATATTGCTGTATATATATATTATACATCGTACGCATGGTTTCTGCATGTTTTTAAGTTCTAGCGAAGGGCCAATTGGCGTCAACATGGTGGACGTCCATGATAGTCAACGTCCATATCGATTGACGTTAATACTTAAATAAACGGCCATGGATGTGGACGTTAATATCTCTGGCATGCATGCGCAGCAGACCCGAAATTCCGGGGGCAAGCAAGCCCAACCATTGGGGAGAAATCCCCAAAAGCTATCAGACATCCCATCACATCCTCCGGGATATCCAAAACCCCTCTCCTATAACTAAACCCTTTCTGCACCAGAAAGAGCCTCTCTTGACTCTTTTCAAGGAGGAGAGAAACCTAGCTCAAAAACTGGAGGAAACTGAACTTGGCAAGCTTGAATCCGGCGACTGAAGGCTTCTTCCAGCGATCCACTGCTACTAGAAGGGAGTCTGGACATTGGGGAAGGCTTCCCCAACACTGGACTGAAGCTTGCATCGACTTAGAACCTGGAGGAAGGAACTCGTGGAGGCTTCTTAGGACTGCCCAAGGAGAGCTTCAACAGCGCTTAGATCCCTTGGAGGTTTTTAAAAGGCAAGTAACCCATCCCCGTGGTGCATGTGTGTATCCAGTAGGTCCTAGGCATTTTTATGGATTTTTATCGTGTCCTGGATCCTCACATTCCTCTGTTATCTGGAGCTCGGTCTGTGTTTGCACAGACAGGAACTTGACGTTAATCCCTCTTGCCGTCAAGATCTCCAGTCAGCGGCCAGCGATCTTGCCGTCAATCTCCTTGAACGGCCAGACACTGCGTTAAGTTCTTCAGTGCAGAATAGTAAATTATTCTGCCTTATTAATTATTTTCCGGACTTTGACGCATGAGGATATGTAGTGTAATTTTTATATGTTATGCAAAATAGATAATGTGATGTGTGTGAAATTTTTTGTACTTTTCTGTGGATGGCATAAATTGTTAGATTTATTGAAACACATGTTGGGAAAATGGATTATGCATGTTCACCTACTGTCTCCATGATTCCTGAGGAATGAATGCCCTAGATTTTTCTATACCATGTGTATATGTGTCAGTCCATACCCTGCAAATTTGAGAATTTGTTCATGTTTGTGTGATTTACTGTAATTTCTGCAAGGGAATAGAAAGCATGTGTAGGATTTTCAAAAATCCACAGTAAATTGTATGTTGTGCAATAATTTCGGGGAAAATTCCTGTAACAATGTGTATGAGATTCAGATCTGTGAAATGTCAAATCTGAGATTCATGTATGTTCCATGATAAATTGAATTATGAATGGCATGAGATTGAATGTATTAATTTCTGTAAATGCAAATATGACTCAAAAAATGTGAAAAATTTGCATGTGTGGTCATAAACCTGCAAACAGTGTGTGCTTAAATTTTCATGTGATTTGGATAACAGAAAAAGGCAATATGAGATTTCCATGTGAAAACGAGTGATTAATGCATGTTATCATGAATGTGGTTTGATTATGCATTGTTTAGCCTGATTAGTGTAAAGTATTGAATGTTTAAAGTCTGTCAATAGTAGTATCATGTAGGGAAAAACAGAGCCATGTGTATGAATGAGAAATGTGAGCCATGTGTAAATCATGTGAAAAGTGTGTGTAAAAATCAGATAATGTGTGAAATGTGCCATGTGTGACACTGCTTCCATAGAGGGCCATGGAACGTACCATGGAAAGTCCCCATGGAAGGTTCAATGTGTTAAGATCCTAGGGCATTAGGATGAAATCCTGGAGGTGGACAAGTACCACTGGTTAGGGTGGAGACTTGTTCTCCCGGTCTGCGCAGTCCAAGAGTCGTCACTGAATTGCCTAGGTGGCGTCTATGTGTATGTGTTATTTGATGTGTCCTTCTAATGGTGGTTTGGGCTATGTGTCACGGCACTAAATTGTGAAATGTGAATGTGAATATGTGTAAATTGTGTAGTGTGAATATGTGAAAATGTGCAATGTGAAAAAGTGAGCAATGTGAATGTGTAATTGTGTAAACATGTGGAACTAATATGATAAATCATGAAATTGTGATCCATGATGTGTAAGTGTTAATTTATGTCAAAACAGCAACCTAAATGCGTGTAAAATGCCATTTCCACATGTGCAAAATTTGTAGAATCCATGCTAAGGATGTTTCTTACTTATGTGTGAATAGTTCCATGTTTAATCATTATCATGTTGAAGTTGAAAATGTGAATGTAGCTCTCATGTGAATAGACAAATAGAAAGCATGGTAGGGACTTTAATTTGGAATACATAAACCATGTACATGTGTTTAAATTTTATAGAAGTATCATGATAGTTTGTTCCTACCATGCTATATGTTTGGCTATTGAAAGTGATTATAGGTCTTATTGTGATATATGCATGTATGACGTGTATGGTGTTATTTGCTGAGTCTTTTAGACTCATTCCTTGCTTCGGCGTACAGGTTAGTAGGTGATACACCTTTGGAGGAGACCGTAGAGTAGAGAGCGACTCCGAGCGCGGGGAGTAGCTTGGCGGAGAGTTGTAGTTGTGACCTTTTGACTTCCATCGTATGTAAATTGAGGCATTGTAATAGAAACACTATGTAATTGTGGACAACTATGTATTTGAATTAGTACTTCATTATGTGGACTTTATTTCTTTTAAATTGTCATTGGATCATGTATGTTAAATGTGGATGATGAAATGAAATGAAAGACCTTGTTCTTTACTTCCGCTACTCTGTATCTATATTTGTGTATATCTCAATTATGTGATAGCGTTGGGTAAATGTCCCACTGTGATAACATTCACTATACCGACATGGGTTGGTATAACCGTACCGGTATAATGAGGGTTGTCACAAGATTGGTATCAGAGCAACCGATTGAGATTATACATAAATATTACATGAATCAACATCTCATTACATGCTAAATCTTCATAGATTGTCCACTTGTGTAGAATTGATTAATAATGATGAAAAATAGATAAGAAAATGTTAGGAAATAAATTAACGTAGCTCTAATAGTGGCTGAAATTTATTGCAGCCGTGGCTTCGAGAGGTAGGCGTGGTGGTGTGTCTGCTCGTGAGGGTGAGCAGAGGCGTGAGGAGCAGGTGGGAGCAGCAGGCCCCGGCACCTCAGGGTCCTGTACTTCCCCCGCCACCGCCTGTGGATTATGGAGTTGTTCATGCAAGGTTTGGTGCAGGCCATGCAGATGTAGGCCCACACCCAGGCTGCACTCCAGGCTCAGTTGGAGGCTCAGGTTAGCATAATCAATCAAGTGTAGTCTGTTTTGTTTAATTGTATGTTTATGTTGAATGTGTATTATTTATGTTTGATGTAGCAGGCTCAAGTTCCAGCTCAGGACCATGGTGGGCCTTCCATCATGGAAAGATTTCAAGAGGATGTTGCCACCCTCTTTTAAGGGGGGGGAGAGCGACCCGTTGCTAGTTG
Source organism: Colocasia esculenta (assembly GCA_014218235.1). NCBI lineage: Eukaryota > Viridiplantae > Streptophyta > Magnoliopsida > Alismatales > Araceae > Colocasia > Colocasia esculenta. The sequence continues at coordinate 87,312,889 of CM024757.1, forward strand.
AGAGCTGGATGAGGGAGATCGAGAAATTCTTCCGGCTATTAAGTGTTGTGGACGATGATAAGGTTACTTTAGACACCTATATGCTACAGGTATGCGCTAGTTTTATTGTTTATATCCCTTATTAAGTTTAAAGTTGTTTAGTTGGTGCTCATAAAGGTTATGTGGCAGGAGAGAGCTGATGTGTGGTGGGCTTCATTACTGCGTACTCGGTTCGAGGACGGCGCTATTGAGGTTGCTTGGGACGAGTTCGTGGGCTCTTTCGGGCCAAAATTCATCGAGCATATCCAGGAACGGATGGAGCAGGAGTTCCTTTCTTTGAACCAGGGCTCCATGACCGTGCTCGAATATGAGGCCAGGTTTGCAGAATTATCTAAAATATGCACCTCATATGGTGGCAGATGAGCGCAGGAAAGCAAAGAAGTTCGTGATGGGCCTGAAGCCATCACTGAGGACGAGACTAGTGTTTCGATCATCGCACTTTGGACGAGGCCCTCAGCGCTGCTTGTAGGCAGGAGGGTGAGATGAAGCATATCTGGAAGAGAAGAAGGCTTCGCAGAAGAGGCCTGCAGCTACGTTCCAGCGGCAGGACAAGAAGAAAGCGGTACCAGGCACTGCAGCGTCCAGTAACAACCAGCAGTGCACAGGTACCTTCTCAAGTCCCCTGGTGTGAAGAGGAGTGACCCATTGCGGGAAGACGCATGGTGGTTCCGAGTGTTGGATGATTGCGGGAAAGTGCTTGAAGTGTGGGAAGAAGCAACCATAAGATCAAGGATATTCCGAGACTTCAGCAAGGAGTCCAGCACGGAGCGCCAGCCCAGCGCGGTAGCAGCAGCAGCGCCAGCGACAGGAAGACAAGGAAGGCCTCGAGCCCCAGCTCGAGTGTTCGCCTTAGAACGAGAGGACGCCGAGCAGGCAGAGCATGACACCGAAGGTTACGATTTTACTTCTAGGTGTGCACGCTAGGGTTTTGTTTGATACGGGTGCCACTCACTCGTTCATTTCCGAGCGGTCGCTAGGCAGTAGCTCTAGAGTCAGCCATAGAGTCTGAGGAGTTAGAGGTCCCTTTGTCTGTGCAAACCCTGCGGGTACGGTATTGACTAGGAAGTGCATTCCGTTGTACCTGTGTGCATTGAGGATAGAGTTCTAGAATGGTGTTTCTTCTTGCTAAAGATGAAGGACTTTGATGCTATTCTTGGTCTGGATTGGCTAGAGGAGCACTATGCGTTAGTAGATTGTCGTGGAAAGAGGATTGTTTTCGCATTCCTGGTGAGGATGAGTTCTCTCATCCCTTGCCAAGGAACTTGGCAGGAAAGTGGTCATCTCTGCCATGAAGGCGATGCGCATGGTGAACAAGGGTTGTGACGCTTTTCTTGCCAGTGTGGTTTAGTACCAGAGGCTGATGAGTCACCTACTCTTGCAGAGATCGGGTAGTGCAGAACTTTCCAGATGTTTTTCCGATGATTTATCTGGATTGCCACCGGATAGAGAGATAGAGTTCACCATAGAGTTGCTTCTGGGCACCTCTCTATCTCAAAGGCTCCATATCGGATGGACCTGCGGAGTTAGCCGAGTTAAGGAGGCAGTTGCAAGAGTTGCTAGATAAGGGATTATTCGCCCTAGTGTTTCCCCTTGGGGCGCACTGTCTTATTCGAAAGAATAAGGATGGATCACTTAGGTTATGCATCGATTATAGGAAGCTAAACAAGTGACAGTGAAGAAAGGTATCCCTTACTTCGCATTGATGATTTGTTTGACCAGTTGCAAGACGCAGCAGTCTTTTCTAAGATTGATTTGCGATCTAGTTACTATCAGTTGAGGATTCGGAGTGAGGATGTCCAAGACGGCATTTAGAACCCGTTATGGACATTATGAGTTTTTGGTTCTTCCTTTCGGATTGACCAACGCCTGCAGCGTTCATGGATCTCATGAACAGGGTGTTTAGGCCTATTTAGATAGCTTTGTTGTAGTGTTTATTGATGATGTGCTGGTCTACTCTCCGGACGAGGCCACACACCGTCAGCATTTGAGGGTAGTGTTAGAGGTTCTTCTGTGAGCATAAGCTGTATGCTAAATCAGCAAATGCGATTTCTGGTTGTGCTAGGTTCATTTCCTCGGGCATGTTATCTCCGGTGCTGGTGTTGCAGTTGATCCAGCAAAGGTCCAGGCAGTTATGGATTGGGAGATCCCAAGACCCCTTCGGAGATTTGTAGTTTTCTGGGTTTGGCTGGTTACTATCGGCGATTCATTGAGGGATTTTCATCCATCGCCGCCCCATTGACTCAGCTCACCAGAAAGGAAGTGAAGTTTGTCTGGTCCAGAAGTGTGAGAGTAGTTTTCAATTATTGAAGACTAAGCTCACGTCAGCTCTGGTGTTAGTTGCCAGCGGTGTAGAGGGTTTTGCTATCTACACGGATGAGTCTCGGATTGGCTTAGGCTGTGTGCTAATGCAGCAAGGAAGAGTAGTGTCATATGCTTCTCGTCAGTTGAAGGAGCATGAGAAGAACTATCTGACTCATGATTTGGAGCTCACAGCAGTGGTTCATGCACTAAGATCTGGAGGCACTATCTTTATGGTGTCAGATTTGAGGTGTTTACCGACCACAAGAGCTTGAGGTATCTTTTTCCCAAAGGAATTAAACCTGAGGCAGAGAAGATGGATTGAGTTCTTGAAGGACTATGACTTCAACCTTCAGTATCACCCTGGGAAGGCGAATGTCGTAGCCGATGGCTGAGTAGGAAGAGACCATCTCTCCAGCAGGACTGGAAGATGTTGGAGGATGCGGCTTGCGCGTTGACTGAGTTAGAGCCATCATTATGCCAGGCTTTTGTAGCTCAGTTATCTCTTAGGTCCTCGGTTTTGGATGAGGTGATCGAGCAGCAGAAAGCCGACCCTAGACTCCTAGAGTTAGTGGGCAAGGTAGGCATTGCTCGTGATGAGGACGGTGTGATTAGATTTCATCACCGTGTCTGTGTCCTGATTTGGTAGATGTCCTTGAGCATGTGTTAGTGGAGGCTCATAGATCGCGATTCTCTATTCATCCGGGTAACACTAAGATGTACCAGGATTTGAAGAGGTCCTTTTGGTGGTCTGGCATGAAGAGGGACGTGGCAGATTATATATCCCGATGTTAGTGTGTCAGCAAGTGAAGGCCGAGCGACAGCGACCATCCGGCCTTACGCAAAGGATGGAGATCCCAGTGTGGAAGTGGGAAGCTGTCACTATGGATTTTGTTTCAGGTTTGCCTCGATCTAGACGGGGCATTGACTCGATTTGGGTAGTCGTAGATAGATTCTCGAAGACTGCGCATTTCTTGCCCATGAGGAAGAAGCAGTCGGTTGAGAGTCTAGCTAGATTGTATGTTAGCAGTATTGTTAGGTTGCATGGTGTGCCGAAGTCGATCATTTCGGATGGAGATCCGAGATTTACTTCGAGGTTGTGGAAGGGTCTTCAGCTTGCGTTAGGTTCTGAGTTGAAGTTCAGTTCGGCGTTTCATCCCCAGACAAATGGACAGTCCGAGAGGACTATCCAGACGCTCGAGGATATGTTGAGAGCGTGTGTACTGGATTGGAAGGATGATTGGGAGCGTCATCTACCTCTAGTGGAGTTCGCATACAACAACAGCTTTCATGCGAGTATTGGTATGGCTCCATTTGAGGCGTTGTATGGAAGGCCTTGCAGATCTCCTTTATGTTGGGAGGAGACCGGTGATAGGCAGTTGATCGGTCCGGAGTTAGTTCAAGAGACTTCGGATAAGATCCAGCTTATCAGGAAGAGGCTTGTTGCGGCACAGGATAGGCAGAAGAGCTATGCCGATAACAGAATGAAGGATTTGGAGTTCGAGGTGGGTGAGCATGTCTTCTTGAAGATATCACCTACTCGAGGTGTCGTTAGGTTTGGCAGGCATAGTAAGTTGAGCCCTAGATTCATTGGCCCATATGAGATTCTCAGACGATTAGGCAACATGGCATATGAGCTAGCTTACCCCAGCTTTGGCTAGTGTTCACCCTGTATTCCACGTATCTATGCTCAGAAAGTATGTCCGAGATCCATCCCATGTGCTTAGTCATGAGCCAGTGGAAATTCAGCCAGATCTGTCATATGTGGAGCAACCAGTAGCTATTCTTGACTGGAAGGTTCAGCATCTCCGGAACAAGAGTATTGCGTCGGTGAAAGTTCTATGGCAGAACTTCTCGCGAGAGGAGGCTACTTGGGAGCTTGAGGATGCGATGAGGAAGAAGTATCCCCTTTTGTTTGAGTAGTGTCATTCAACTTCGAGGACGAAGTTTCTTTAAGGGGGAGAGGGTGTAAGGCCCTCAAATTTTGTTGCTTTATTTCATGTGCGGATAATTCATGCTTGTGTGTGGTATGTATATATATCTACGTAGGTATTAGCTAGTGATACTTATGTGTGCATGTGTGTAAATAGGTTATAAATATTGTATGGTTGCATGTGTGATGGTGTGTATACTACACCACATATATTGCATGTATATATATATACATCGTACTCATAGTTTCTGCATGTTTTTAAGTTCTGGCTGAAGGGCCAATTGGCGTCAACATGGTGGACGTCCATGATAGTCAACGTCCATATCGATTGACGTTAATACTTAAATAAACGGCCATGGATGTGGACGTTAATATCTATGGCATGCATGTGCAGCAGACCCCGAAATTCTGGGGGCAAGCAAGCCCAACCATTGGGGAGAAGTCCCCAACGGCTATCAGACATCCCATCACATCCTCCGGGATATCCCAAACCCCTCTCCTATAAACTAAACCCTTTCTGCACCAGAAAGAGCCTCTCTTGACTCTTTTCAAGGAGGAGAGAAACCCTAGCTCAAAAATTGGAGGAAAACAGAACTTGGCAAGCTTGAATCCGGCGACTGAAGGCTTCTTCCGGTGATCCACTGCTACTAGAAGGGAGTCTGGACATTGGGGAAGGCTTCCCCAACACTGGACTGAAGCTTGCATCGACTTAGAACTTGGAGGAAGGAACTCGTGGAGGCTTCTTAGGACTGCCCAAGGAGAGCTTCAACAGCAACTTAGATCCCTTTGGAGGTTTTTAGAAAGGCAAGTAACCCATCCCCGTGGTGCATGTGTGTATCCAGTAGGTCCTAGGCATTTTTATGGATTTTTATCGTGTCCTGGATCCTCACATTCCTCTGTTATCTGGAGCTCGGTCTGTGTTTTTGCACAGATAGGAACTTGACGTCAAGCCCTCTTGCCGTCAAGATCTCCAGTCAGTGGCCAGTGATCTTTCCATCAATCTCCTTGAACGGCCAGACACTGCCGTTAAGTTCTTCAGTGCAGAACAGTAAATTGTTCTGCCTTATATAATTATTTTCCGGACTTTGACGCATGAGGATATAGTGTAATTTTTATATGTTATGCAAAATAGATAATGTGATGTGTGTGGAATTTTCTGCACTTTTCTGTGGATGGCATAAACTGTTAGATTTATTGAAACACATGTTGAGAAAATGGATTATGAATGTTCACCTACTGTCTCCATGATTCCTGAGGAATTGAATGCCCTAGATTTTTCTATACCATGTATATATGTGTCTGTCCATACCCTGCAAATTTGAGAATTTGTTCATGTTCGTGTGATTTACTGTAATTTCTGCAATGGAAATAGAAAGCATGTATAGGACTTTCAAAAATCCACAGTAAATTGTATGTTGTGCAATAAATTCGAGGAAAATTCTTGTAATAATGTGTATGATAGATTCAGATCTGTGAAATGTCAAATCTAAGATTCATGTTATGTTCCATGATAAATTGAATTATGAATGGCATGAGATTGAATGTTTTAATTTCTGTAAATGCAAATATGACTCAGAAAAATGTGAAAATTTGCATGTGTGGTCATAAACCTGCAAACAGTGTGTGCTTAAATTTTCATGTGATTTGGATAACAAAAAAAGACAATATGAGATTTCCATGTGAAAACGAGTGATTAATGCATGTTATCATGAATGTGGTTTGATTATGCATTGTTTAGCCTGATTAGTGTAAAGTATTGAATGTTTAAAGTCTGTCAACAGTAGTATCATGTTAGGGAAAAACAGAGCCATGTGTAAATCATGTGAAAAGTGTGTGTTAAAAATCCGAGCGCGGGGAGTAGCTTGGCGGAGTTGTAGTTGTGACATTTTGACTTCCATCGTATGTAAATTGAGACATTGTAATAGAAACACTATGTAATTGTGGACAACTATGTATTTGAATTCAGTACTTCATTATGTGGACTTTATTTCTTTTAAATTGTCATTGGATCATGTATGTTAAATGTGGATGATGAAATGAAATGAAAGACCTTGTTCTTTTACTTCCGCTACTCTGTATCTATATTTGTGTATATCTCAATCATGTGATAGCATTTGGGTAAATGTCCCACTGTGATAGCGTTCACTATACCGACGTGGGTTGGTATAACTGTACCGGTATAATGATCGTCACATGCTCAACCTCAATAAACAAAAACCAGTCAATCAAAAATTCAAGTAAAAATCTGAAAAATAAGAAAAAGTCAAAAGAAGCCATCCATAACAAACCTTGGACTTCCAAGACAGCACATCAAGCTGATTGGACTAATTATTGGAACCAATGGTATCTCAATCCTTTTTGGTACCATCCTCAATTCTTCCATCCAAACTTTTCAGTGTACCATCAAAATCCTTGGTTTGGACCTCCACAGTTGAATACTCATGTCCAAATGCAAAACTCCCCTCCTACTGAAAACAAGAACACTGGTGTGTTTTTATTCCTAAGGGAAAGAACAAATTGAAAAAGACAAAAAACACCAATGAAACAAAACAAAAATCAAAAACAAATCAGATTTGGGTGAGAAAAGATTTGATGACTATGTTCAAACATTCTGATGGTCCCAACAATGTTTGGGTACCAAAATCTTCTCTCCACTGATTGTTTTTGCAGGAAGTTCGTGCACCCAACTCAAATGTGTGGTTCCTTGATAGTGGGTGTTCACGACACATGACTGGAGACAAAGCCAAATTTTCATTCCTGATTGAGAAGGAGGGAGGTTCTGTCACTTTTGGAGGTAAAAATAAAGGAAAGAATTGGATCTAGAAAGGTTGGTCAATCTTCCTCAAACTCTGTTGATAATGTTTTGTTAGTTGATGGTCTAGATTACAATTTGCTGAGCATTAGCCAACTATGTGACAAAGGTCACAAAGTTGTGTTTGAATCTGATTTCTACAAGATAATTGACTCATCAACTGATAAAGTAAAATTCTTTGGAAAGAGGGAAAACAATGTCTACATGATCAACCTCAATAAAAACTTTTCTGAAAATATTTGTCTTGTAGCAAATAAGAATGAAATTGCATGGACTTGGCACGAAAGACTTGGCCATGCAAGTTTCAGAACAATAAATAAACTGTTAAGGCTGAATTTGGTTAAAGGTCTTCCTGAATCCTTTTCTAATGTAGAAAATTAAGTTTGTGAGATTTGTGCCCAAAGAAAACAAACCAGAAAATCTTTTAAAACCTTCAATGAGGTACTCACATCTAGGCCACTAGAATTACTTCACATGGACCTCTTTGGCCCAACAAGAATTCTAAGTCTAAGTGGCAAAAGATATGGGTTTGTAATCATTGATGATTTTACCAGATTTACTTGGGTTATTTTTCCGTCCCACAAAAGTGATGCTTGCCTTGAGTTCAGGAATTTCTGTACCACTGTCTTAACAAGTTTTCCATATAAAATCAAAAACATTTTGACTGATCATGGAGGTGAGTTTGAAAGCAAATCATTTTCTGATTTATGTGCTGATCTTCACATATTTCACAAGTTTTCTTCACCAAGAACTCCAGAACAAAATGGAGTTGTGGAAAGAAAGAATAGAACTCTTGTGGAAATGGCTAGATCCATGCTCTTAGAACGCAATTTGCCCAAATCCTTCTGGGCTGAAGCTGTGAATACAGCAAATCACATTCTCAATAGAGCATTGATTAGACCAAAAATCAGAAAAACCCCTTATGAATTATTGAAAAACAAAAAGCCAACAATCTCCTATTTCAAAATATTTGGGTGTAAATGCTTTGTTCATAACAATAACAAAGAAGATCTTGACAAGTTTGATGCTAAAAGTCAGGAAGCCATCTTTCTTGGCTATTCTGAAGTGTCAAGAGCTTTTAGAGTTTATTCTCTCAAGAATAAAACTGTTGAAGAGTCTCCACATGTTATTTTTGATGAAAATTCCTTTTCAACTCATGGTTCTAAATCTTGCAGGGACATTCAAGATAATGAAGAGGATGATTTTATTGTGGATTCTTCACCGACCGTTGAGGAAATTGAAGACCTTGGTGAGAACTTGAACATTCATTCACCTACTCCAAGTGGATCAGGTAATGTTGTTCCAGACTTAAGTGCATCTCAACAGGTAACTTCTGAACATAGATTTTTGAGAGATCACCCATTAGAAAATGTAGTTGGCAATGTAAATGATAGGGTAAGAACTAGATCATCATTCCTGAATGCAATTGATGAAGACCCACTGGCTCTAATTTCCCAAGTTGAACCAAAGTCAATTGATGAAGCTTTATTGAGTTCTGATTGGATCAATGCAATGCATGATGAACTTCATCAATTTGAAAGAAATCAAGTATGGGAATTAGTACCTAGACCTAGTGACCAAACAGTCAATTGCACTAGATGGGTTTTCAGAAATAAATTGAATGAACATGGTCAAGTCATTAGGAATAAAGCTAGGCTAGTTGCAAAGGGGTACAACCAAGAATTTGGAATTGATTTTGAAGAGTCATATGCCCCTGTAGCTAGACTAGAAGCTGTAAGAATTTTCCTTACTTTTGCATCTTCCATGAAATTTAAAGTTTATCAAATGGATGTCAAAAGTGCCTTTTTGAATGGTTATATAAAAGAAAATGTTTTTGTTGAACAACCTCCAGGCTTTGAAAATGAAAAACATCCTAATCATGTCTTTAAGCTTCATAAGGCTCTCTATGGTCTCAAACAAGCTCCAAGAGCTTGGTATGACCATTTGAGTTCTTTTTTGCTTGACAAAGGATACTCTATAGGTAATGTTGATCAACCCTGTTCACAAAAACTATCAAAAATCAAATAATTGCAGTCCAAAATTTATGTTGATGACATAATATTTGGATCAACCAATAAGAGCCTGTGCAATGAATTTACAAATCAAATGAAAAATGAATTTGAAATGAGCTTGATGGGAGATTTACAATTTTTCTTGGGATTGCAGGTTAACCAAACAAGTGAGGGGATCTTCATAAGTCAAACCAAATATGTCAAGGAACTTCTGAAAAGGTTTGACTTCCAGAACCTCAAGCATTCAAGCACACCCATTGCAATTAATGCTAAACTAGAAGAAGACTCACTTGGTAAGTCAGTAGACCCAAAGACATACAGAGGTATGATTGGTTCTCTACTCTACCTAACCACTTCTAGACCTGATATTCAGTTCAGTGTGTGTTTATGTGCTAGATTTCAATATAATCCTAAAGAAAGTCACATGTTAGCTGTTAAAAGAATTTTCAAATATCTTGTTGGAACATGTGATCTTGGAATCTGGTATCCTGCTGGTTGCAAGTTAGACTTGATTGCCTATTGTGATGCTGATTATGCTGGGTGTAAATTAGATAGAAAAAGCACAAGTGGCTTGTGTTTGTACTTAGGTGGGTGCCTAATCTCTTGGGCTTCTAAAAAGCAACATTCAGTTGCTCTGTCAACTACAGAGGCTGAGTATGTTGCAGCTGGTAGATGTGGCACTCAAATTCTTTGGGTGAAACATCAACTTCTCGATTACGACCAAGAGTTAGGTTGTGTTCCCATTCTTTGTGACAACACAAGTGCCATAAATCTGTCTAAAGACCCAATTCAGCATTCCAGAACAAAACATATTGAAATTAGGCATCATTTCTTGAGGGATGAAGTAGCAAAGAAATCCTTTGAACTCCACTTCATTGAAACTGAAAAACAAATTGCCGACATCTTTACCAAACCTCTTCCTGACAGTAGATTTTCATCTTTGAGGAGAGAGCTTGGTCTTTGCAAATGTCCATCTTCTTGATCTCTCTCATTTTGGGTTGAGTGTTTAGGTATATTCTGAGGGGGAGTCATTGTTTCATCATTCTTCTTTGCTTCCTTGATTCATTTTGTTCACATCTCTCACTATTCAAATTCTATTTCTTTTTGACAATGAGTTCTTCAACTCACATTGTGTTGAACTTCTTGGTATATCAAATGGTGATTTGAAGAAGGACAAGTTCTGCTTGTCTGGACACTTTCACTATGCGAGAGTATATGTCTCCGCCAAGTACCAAGAAATGAATATGCAATCATTGAGGGGGAACTTTTGTTGTTCAAAGAGAATCATTTCTGATTTCAAAATACTTGCATATCTTTACGTTGATGAAAAATGGTTGGAATCCTCATCTCAGGGGGAGCTAGAGAATTCACAAATCATTTCTTTTGCAAAATTCAAAACTCTTCTTGAATTACATCAACTTCCTTGCATGATGTCCTCACTGAGTTGTCTAGAACCTCAAAATGATCCTTTGAGTGATTACTACATTTTTTCACAATCAACTCTCAATTATACTCTTCAATACTACAGAAATTCAAATCTCTTTCACAGACTGAAGGATAATGTGTGCATTGAAGTTAAACATTTTTTTTTGCAACTGATGTGAGATAAATGGTTTCAAGTTTATAAAATTCTCCTTACACTTGATATTCAACAGAGCAATGGCACAAATACTGAGAAACTACAAACCTTCACAATGAATGAAGTGCCATGTATGTCATGAGGTATTTTTGCTATCTCTGTTCAAAGGGGTTCAAAATCAAGAATTAAAAAAAAATGCTCTATATTTTTTATAGTGACTGAGTAACTGGAAATATTGGCGTCTAATAAACGTATATTTCCATGTAAAAGGTTGTCATTTCCCCCTTTGAAACTAGATAATGAGTAAATCCCTAGTATCCAGGAACTATGGTGTGTAAAAAGCATTAGTTCTTGAGTGAACAAGATTTACTACATTTGATAGTTTGATTAAAAACACAAAACTATCAAAGGAGAATTGCCTAAAATGACCATCTGTGACGGCCCTCGTTACACCGGTACGGTCATACCGACCCACGTCGGTATAGCGAGAGTCCTCACAGTGGGACATTTACCCAAACGATACAAACAGCTGAGATACACGCGAATATACAACAGAGTAGCGGAAGTAAAAGAGAACCATCTCCATTCATTCATCATCCACATTAACCATACATGAATTTTCGCAATTAACAATGAGGAACTAAGAGCTCACATAATTTAAATTGCTGAAATAGAATTACAAAATGTCCACATAATACATTCCTTTCATAATAATTCTAATACAATGTTCCAAGTACATACTATGAAATACACAATCTCAAAGAACTCCAACAACTAACTAGTCTCCGCGCTCGGAGTCCGTCTCCACCGTCTCCTCAAGCGGTGTCGTGTCACCAACTATACCTGTACGCCGAAGCAAGGAGTGAGTCCAAGGACTCAGCAAGCAACACTACTCATGATATACACTTATAAGTCCTAGTGGTTTCTACATGCACATTACAATTAGCCACACATAGCATGTTAGTCATTTCAAGTTGTCAACCTATCATGAAAGTTCTACAATTTTATACATAACTCATGCTTTCAGATTTCTAAAATAAACTTCACCTATCACATGGTCTCTATTCAATTTACTCAAGAAACTTTAATCTTTAAAGAATCAAAACATGAGAGCTATCAACATGAACTTTTACATACATGGACGGGAAACACAACTAGCATGAATTTTACACATTTTTAAACACATACATGAACCTTTTCACATGCTTTAGGTTACTGATTTCATATGGTTTCATGGCTGAAAACCTATGCATGAGAGCTACAACAATGCATAAAACATATCACATCAACAACCATTCATGCAGTCTTGTGCCCGTGTTCACTAATTATCCCTAACATGGATTATAAGCATCTTTGCACGTTAAACATAATGATAATAACATGAATTTACTGAATTCACATGGTTTCAGATTGTATCACATAGGTTTCAATAACACATTTCCACATCCTTAGTTTCACATTTTTATTTGCACAAGTTTTCTCTTTCACATGGTTCACTTTACACATACACATTCACATGTCACTTACACATTTACACATGGTCACATACACATTTCACATTACACTTTACACATTTTTAGGTGCCGTGACACATAGTCCAAACCACCAAAGAAGGACATATACACATCACATTACACATAGACGCCATCTTGGCATTCCAATGGCGACTCTTGGACTGCGCAGACCGGGAGAACAAGTCTCCACCCTAACCAGTGGTACTTGTCCACCTCCAGGATTTCCCCCTAATGCCCTTAGGGTCACTTAACACATTGAACTTTCTCAGGGAGACTTTTCCCTGATACAGCTCCACTGCCCTCTACGGAAGTAGTGTCACATTGGCACAGTTACACATTTACCGTTTTACACTTGGTTTTACACATAACACTTCATCTCATTCACTTTCTCACTCACATGAACACCTCTGTTTTTCCTAACATGGTACTACAGAATTTCAAGGTTTAACACACAGTAAACACACTAATCATGCTGGGTTTAAACAAAATCTAATCACATCACGATCATATGCACGAATTATCACATTTCACAAGCAAAAAACATAACTTTTTATTTACTGATCCAAATGACCTGAAATTTTAACCACATGCTTTTTTCAGGTTCAAGGTCATATCCTCAAATTTTCAGATTTTTCTGAGCTAATTAGAATTTACAGAAAATAAAACGCCTAATTAGCATGCTATTAACAACTTAAGTTAACATGGGTCTAACACATTTTGCAAATTAGCCACTTGCTGTTTAAACATAAGCTATTAACATATGCATGAATTGAGGATACAAAATTACCCTAATTCATACATCTATGGATTGAACACTACAAATCATTCTTACATGCTTTCATTTTATTCTACCGAATCGGATTTATTTGCACGTTACACTAGCATGGATAATTTACCAAATTTGCAAAACACATATATTGACCCACTGACTTTCATGATCAGACCAAAACCAAGGCCTTCATACAATTCTAATCATGAAAACTAATTTTGCAAGAATCAACAATTCATGCTCACAAGTTTAAGGAATACTATTTCCACATTCACCATCACACCACATTCATCCACACACCACAATGCACAATATACATAGAGTATAAGGTTTACCATATATCCTCATCACGTAAAACATACCGAAATTAATGTATAAGAGGGACAGAACAGCTCGCTGTTCTGTCCAGAAGAACTCGGCGGCGGTCTCTGGCCGCTGACTCAGGGTCAGCGGCATGGTCGATGGACGCCAAGCTCATCACAGGCGTCCAGGGACCTTGCCGTCGAACCAGGTCTGTGCAGAAACACAGACCCGAGCTCTGAATCTTGGGTGAATAGGAGGGTCTAGGACTCGAGGAAAAATCCATAAAAATTACAAAACCAACCTAGACTCATAAGGGAACATCAGGGATAGGTCACTTGCCTTTCTAAAATTCCTCCAAGGGATTTATGGCTCGGTGAAGACCTCCTTGGGCAGTCCCAAGAAAGTTGCAGAACTCCCTCCAAAGATCACTTCCTCCGGGTTCTTGGATGAGCTCCTCAGCAAGGGGTCGATGGGGAAGCCTTCTCCTTTGCTCCAGCTCTCTCCTTGTCGTGGAAGATCTTCAGATCAAGCTCCATGAGGGTCGGATTTGAGGGTGGTAAGATGGGGTTTTCTCACAGACTGGCTCCTAGGGTTTTTTTCTTTCTCCTTCTCCTCTTGCAAGGGTGAAGGGAAGAGTGGGAGAGTCCAATTCGGGTTCAGGATTTAGGAGGGTCTCTCTCCCACTCACTAGGGTGATGGGACACCCTCAGAGCCGTTGGGGGACATCCCCCAATGGGTGGCCATACCTTGCTCCCGGATTTTCTGGCTCTGCAACGCATGCAGGTCAGAGAAATTGGCGTCCATATCGCTGGACGCCGGAATGAGCATTGGCGTCCATGTTTGGACGCTGACACCTGCTAAACGGCCTAGGGTTGACGCCAAGGTGACCTTCGGCCAGAACTTTAAATTATGCAGAAAACCATGCATACCATGCACCTATACATGCAATATACATATGGTATTGTATCCATACTATCATCATGCAATACATACATTATTTATACTTAATATAAACACACGCACACGTAATTATACTAATTAATGCGTACGTAGTTATGTACATACATACACAAGTACAAACATACACACACAAATACAATTAATGCGACGAAATTAGAGGGCCTTACACCATCTCTGTCTATCATCAATTTGTTTTAAAGATGTTTATCTTCATCATACTTGATCTCAATCTAAAAAGATATTTTAATTTCTTTGGATTTGGTAAGTATGGTCATTTGTATTGATTGTTGAATGTCCTATATCCCTCAATCTATCATTTTACTGGTTCAAGTGATTTAATGAATATATCCTGCTGGTTGTTGTGTAAACCTTGAAGTTTGTTGCATTTTTGCAAGAATTATGACAAATGAATTCTTTGGCCTCTTAAAAATCCTTGAAATGCTAATTCCATCCATCTTGAATCATGTTAAAGATATCCCAAAACTCACAAATTTTTTCCATGCTCAAATACTCAAGTTTCTTCAGGCCAGGTCAACACTACCACCATCTAGTGTCGACACACTCCAGCCCAGGTCGACACTAACCTCTTCTAGTGTCGACACATACCCCTGCCAGGGTGATTCAGTACTTGGGCGCCGGTTAGGGTCTTCTTGTTCCTGCGGGGCATTGCACCTTCAAAACCCCTTTTATATGCAAGGTCGACCCCATGGCCGCCTTCCACCTTTGAAAACGGCAGCCACTCCACCTTCTTCCCTCCTCCAACCCATCCTTGTCCGTCTTCCCTTCATTCCTTCTTCTACATCCTCTACTCTTCCACTCTCTCTTGCTTCCATGGCCCCCAAGCAAGCCCCTCGCCGTGGAGCAAGGTCCAGGGCAACCGCCAGGCCCATTTCTGTGGAAGCACAACCGCCAATCGAGAGGAGAAGCAAGTGTCGGCATGACCCTGCTGAGCAGCCAGGGCCTTCCTCTGCATCTCCCACTCCATCCAAAAGAGGTAGGGCATCCTCCTCCGTTAGAGGCAGGGGGTCCGCAAACCCTAGAAGGAGAATTTTGGTTTCTTCTCCTGAAGCTTCTGAGGAATCGTCCTCTTCATCTTCTGAGACTTCCCAGCCTTCTGAGGCTACCCCTTCCAAGTCAGTCAGTGAAGGGAAGAATATCCTGAAACCTAGGGCGGTAGACTTGGCAGATAATGAGCTGGTTGCTGCTTTTCCAGAACTTCTAGAATTCTTCAATTTTCAGTCTTGGCTACCTTTCATATCTCAGTTCAGAAAAATTTACCCCAGACTTGTCCAAGAATTCTATTCGAATTTGGAATGCACTGATGAGGGGTACAAGTCTGAGGTTAAAGGTGTTGAGATAGACATGCCCATTGCTTTGGCTGCAACTCTTTTCAAAGCTCCTGATGCAGGCACAGATTATCATAATTTCGAATTTGATCTCCATGAAGCCTACTCTATTTTGACTGGTCTTCCATCTGATGAATCTGACCCTAGACAGAGCCATGTCTCAAAGTTCAACACAAACACATTTCCTCCTGTGTTGAGACTTATCCACCACATCCTCACGACAATTATCACACCTCAAGGTGGTGGAAGGGACAGACTCACAGATATACAGAGATTCATAATTTATTGCATGAAAAAGGAATTAAAGGTCAACCTCCATGTAATTATGTACCAAATTATGTCAGAGACTACGAGGAAAGATCTCCATAGGTCTCTTCCTTATGCAGCTCACCTTACACCAGTCTTTGAACATTTTGGAGTCTCTCTTGAGAATGAGAAATCTCAAACTATCCCAAGTCAAACATCTATAGGTTCAAACATTTGCAGAAATTCATGGGATTCAGACTTGAGGGAGATCAGGTTAGAAGAGGACCAGCTATTGCAGAGGTTCCAGTGGTTCCTGAGGTTGTACCACCTCCTGAGATACCCCACTCTCCAGTTCATGAGGACCAGCCTCCAGTTCATGAGGACCAGCCTCTTGCTCCTGAGGATCAGCCTCCAGTTGGAAATGACAGCCAATTTCTTCAGGATGCACCTCTCACTCCTCCATTTCAGAACTCTTCACCTCATCATTCAATGGATATTCCTCAAGCTCAAGCTCAAACCTCTTCTGCCTTTGGTGGACCTTCTGTTCCACCAGAGCTTTATTCATTTTTGAATGACAAGTTTGATACTATCACTTCTTCAATCCAACAGATGTCAGAGGTTTTTGAGCTCAGGGTACAAAGGTTGGAAAATTCAGTGTCTGCTCAGTTCATCAAACAAAAGGAAGCCTCAGATTATGCAGCCCAAAGATTCAATAGGCTTATTGGAACATTGGTTGATGCCTCCCTTGAACTAAAGGAGCATCAAGACAAGTTAGAAAAGGTTCTTGAAGGTATTTTGGCAAATTCCCAACAAAATCTGTTCAACAGCCATGAAGCAGTCAATCAGATATCCAAGACAAGACTGTCCTTTGTGCACATGGTAGATGATTTGGAGGGCATGAAGAATTTATCTGCTCACATTGATGAAGAAATGTCTGCTCTCAAGAAGGAATTTAAAACTTTGCACAGACATGGTGGCACAGCTGGTTCATCTTCATCATCACAGCCTATTTCAGCTGATTTCAAGGTACTTCAAGCAACCATGTCTGAGAATTCTGAAAGAATGGAACATCTCCTGCATACAAGACTCTCAACAATCCAAGCTCAAATGAAGTTCAGCTTGACTTCTATGGAGAAACGATCGACGGATATTGAGACTATCTTGCTGCCCATTCCTCCTCCTCCTCCTCCATCCTCCTAATGGACTTCATATTTTGATGATGTCAAAGGGGGAGAAGGACATCTATGGAAGGACATCTATATTCATCTATGTTGAATGAGAACTTTTTGTAATGAATGTGAATGAACAAATGTCTGTAGATATTAAATTGTGTTGGTTTTTTTGCCATTAATGGAAAGCTATGGTTATTAGTAACATTGTGCCTTTTGATTATGAAAAATGTCAATTGTTACTAAATTGTGCTAAATGGCTTTTGATGAATGTGAACGAAAAATGAATGAATGAGAATGTGTTCATTGTTATTCAGTGTGTATGAGAATGAATGTTGTGTGAATGGATACTTAAAAATCACAATCCTTTAAAAATTCAAACCTTCAAGTTGACTCAATATTGCCATCATCAAAAAGGGGGAGATTGTTGGGTTGAGTGTGAATATAATTCATTTCCCCTCACATTTTGATGATGACAAGTTGTGATTTTAATGCACAATAATTGGAACATGTTAAATGCACCACACATGTAATGACCATATTCAAAAAGCATGTTTTCAAACACATTTATCATTTATTTTCATGATAATACATTGGACTAATGAAATATGTGTTGATTTCTCAGGGACACACAATTCTTCCAAGGGTAGTGTCGACACACCCCATACTGGTGTCGACACAATGCTCCAAGCCCTAAGCCAAAAGATGAAGAAATGGTCAAGTAGTGTCGATACAAGATCAAGCAGTGTCGACACTAGACCCAGCTTCCAGTGAACCCTGTCAACAGGCCTGGATAGTATGTCGACACTAAACCAGATGGTGTCGACACTAGATGCCTCTCCCAGAAGGCCTGTTTAGCAGTTCTATCCAGTGTGTCGACACCACTTCATCTCGTGTCGACACTAGAGACCCTTCCCAGAGAAGTTATTTTGCCAGTCTGGGACAGTGTGTCGACACACCCTATGGGCAGGTCGACACACTCCGGAAACTCTGTGACTTAAAGTCTCTCCTGGACACGTGGCACTCTAGGGGTTTGGTGAATCGGCCTTGGATCATGTGCCCACGACCCCCAAGGGTACTTTTGGACATTTTAGGTATAAATACTCTCCTAATTGGCCATCCAACCACAAGAGAGCCTCCAAGAGCCTTCCAAAAATCCTTTTGGCGGCAGAGAGAGCTCTCCTCCCTTTTCTTGCTCCCCTTGTGCTTCTTCAACCCAATTCCCACATCTCTAAGCACAAGAAGTGAAGATTGATCCAAGATGAAGCAGTGTGATCAACTTCCAAGGATGCAGATCGAGTAGAAGCAGACATGTGAAGAATTCAAGGAAGATCCCAAAGACCAAGTTGCAGAGCATCGGCCTGGGACTTCAAGTGATCGAGCATCTTCACAGTTCAGCCTCTACAAGGGAGTCTTCTCAAAGAACAAGGACTTTTCACCCCATTCCTCATTTCCCCTTGTCTCTTCTTGGTCATTCTAGAGATTGTGCATGAACTGTTGCATCAATCCTCTTGAATGAACCTTTTTAGATCAGATCATTGCTAGAGGATCTGAATCTTTGTGTTTTGTGATCTAGCAAGTGGTTTGTGAGCCTGTGTGCTCAGTGTTGAGTCGTCGTACTCAGTTGTGGTTGAGCAATTGTGCTCAGGTTCTAGAGTAGTCTTGCTCTAGAGGTTGTGTGAGTTGTAGAACTCTGTGTTGGAGTTGTCAGGCTCCAGTGTGTGTGGTGTATCCGGTTGTTTAGTGGATCCTCACAGTGTGAGGGGTGGATGTAGGAATCACATTGTGTGATTTCCTAACCACCTAAAAATTCTCTGTGCAGTGGTTTGTGTGTGACTTAAATTCACATTGCGCTAGATGTATGCATAGGGTTTTTCGAATTCACTTCTAATCAACTTGATTCCACACTTCAATCATCTAATTCACACAATCACTCATCAGATCTAAATTGCTCTTTTAAATTGCCTCTGATTCTTGCATTATTTTTTAAATTGGCTAAGCTTCCGCAATAGTTGGCCTAGATCTATTCAACCCCCCCCCCCTCTAGATCTTGTCCATCACATCTTCGATCCTTCAATCGCTAATTCCAAACAAATCACTAAGCGTGGCTTGGGATACATGGAATGGGTAGCAGACTCGTCTACTTCAAAGTCAAACCAAGAGCCTTTCACCTGGACATTGTATGATCATTTTGTCAGAGGACCCATACAGCCAGGATACAACACTATCAAGACAAAGGCATCTACATCCGCATATCAAGTTCTGAAGGCCCGGCAGCCTGGCAAGAAGAAGAAGGCTGAAGAAGCAAAGGCAGAAGAAGAATCAGACATAGAAGACATGGTCTCAGCACTCAGTCTTTTGTTCCGAGAGGGGGATCTCACAAAGCCCCGAGCAGCGACAGAGTCAGCAACCTCAGCATCAGCAACCACCTCCAAGCAACAGTTGCTTGGATATGGTAAGGATTTTGAAACATTAAACCCCATCAATCTGGTAGAGGAGTTCTGGCCAGGGCACCCCCGGCCTTTTAGTCATTCCGTATTTTCAATCCTTGTTTATAAATTCTCCTTCATCCCTCTTTCTCCTCCTCTTATTTTCCAATTCTCCTCTAACGCTCTCGAAGCGTTAGCCACTCCCTCGCCCCATTTCGTCATCTTCTTTACTGGCACCATTCTTTCCTTCTCCCGATGCCTCTGTATGTAGGATAGTTAGTTTCCTTTTCATAGTTTAGTATGTCCTGTCTAATTCAAAAAAACAAAACAAAACAAAACAAAAACAAAAACAAAAAAACCAAAAAAAATGCTTCCTTTTCTTCTCATTCCCCCCAGCAATCGGACGGCGATCTCCGTCTTTCCCCTTTTCTCCCCTTCGGACGGTGATCCTCGTCTTTCCTCCCTTTTCAAGCACTAATCTCCCGCTTCCATTTTTACAATCCCTACGCTTGACGGTGATCCCCGTCACTCCCCGCTTTTAGCTTTTTGCTGCAATCCCCGCACTTGATGACGATCTCCGTCACTCCCCACTTTCAAATTTTGGACGGCAATCCCCGTCCCCGCATTTCCTTGCTCGTAACGGCGATCCACGTCATTCGTGCACTCTTTCTTCGGCGGCGATCCCCGCCTTTTCTTCCTCCTTCTTCTTACAAAGCGATCCTCAATCACTGACCAGCATGGTCACGTTGGGAGATTGGGTGAGGGGCCTTCTGTTCCCCTACACCCTGACTCTGCTGTAGGCACCCTGAGCTCGGGTGGCCTGCCTTTCCCACCAGTCCGATCGGAGGACCCCTGCGGCCATGCCGCACCCCTTTCTTTCCCTTCTAATAATCCTCTGGACACTTCTCCAGAGTCCTCTGTAAATATCAGCCCTAATTTAGGTTCAAGGGTAGAATCTAGCAAGTCCCCGTCCCCGTCTAGGAAGAGTAAGGGTAGTGGCATATCCCGTAGATATTTAATGGATCTGGTTCAAAGGTGTGGCGCTCTTCTAGTTGTCGAAGAGTTCGTCCAAGAAGCAGTCATTCTAAACATAGAAGCTCTGCACGAAGAGGAGGGGCTAGATGATGGATTTGGAGTTTATGAAATCTTAGCTGAGGAGGACCCAGTGAATGAAGAAGATGGTGAAATAGAGAACGCTGCCGAGATGTATGCCAGTGGCATGAGAAGATTTGATGAACCCACACTGGCAGTGGAGGAACCCACTAAAGAGGTAAACATTGGGACAGAAGAAGAACCCAGCTCTTGACTATAGCTTCCAATCTCCCTCCCAAAGAAGACGAGATGCTCATAGAGATGCTAAGGCAGTACAAGGATTCTTTTTCCTGGTCATACGATGACATGCCCGGCATTAACCCCGAGTTAGTGGAACATAGGCTGATCATGAAGCCAGGGGCAATAGCTGTTAAACAAAAATGAAGGCGTTTTCTCCTCCACATTGCTTTGAAGATGAAAGAGGAGATCGATAAACTACACAAAGCTAAGTTCATCCGTGTAGTCCTCTATCATTTGTGGGTGGCTAATATAGTCCCGGTGATGAAAAAGGACGGAAGAGTGCGAATCTGCAAAGACTTCCGGGACTTGAATAGGGCATTTCCAAAGGACGATTTCCCATTACCTCATTTGGATGTTTTGAATGATAACACCGCTGGGTATGAGATCCTATCATTCATGGATGGTTACTCAGGATACAATCAAATCCGTCTAGCCCTGGAGGACCAAGAGAAAACCTCCTTCACCATGTCCTGGGGAACTTATTGCTATGTGGTCATGCCATTTGGACTGAAGAATGCCGGTGCCACTTATCAAAGGGCAATGTTAGCAATCTTCCACGATATGATTCATACTGATGTCGAGGTTTACGTAGACGATATTGTGGTGAAGTCTTGGACCCGAAGTGAACACTCCTCCGTTCTTGCCAGAGTGTTTCGGCGTGCATAAGAGTATCAATTAAAGATGAATCCAAAGAAGTGCGTATTTGGGGTTTCCTCAGGCAAGCTGTTAGGTTTCATAGTCAGCAAGCGGGGGATTCAAATAGACCCAAACAAGGCCAAGGCAATAAATGAGATGCCTCCTCCTAAGAACATATCTGAGCTTCGAGGACTGATTGGTCGGCTACAGTTCATAAGGAGATTCATATCTCAACATTCTCAAAGGTGTCGTCCTTTCTATGAACTGTTAAAAGGAGGAGCTAAATTCGAATGGAATGATAAGTGCCAAGAAGCCTTTGATGAGCTCAAGAGTTATCTGATGAATCCCCCTGTACTGCAAGCGCCTGTCCAAGGAAAACCCCTTATCCTGTATCTATCAACTATCGAGGACTCCCTAGGAGCTGTCCTTGCTCAGCATGATGATTTTGGTAAAGAAAGGGCAGTCTATTACCTATCTAGGATCTTCAATCCTTCCAAGCTCAAGCTCACCACAATGGAGAAAACATGTGCAGTGCTAGTGTGGGTAGTGCAGAAATTGAAGCACTACTTCCTAGCCCATCAGGTGAGTTTGATTTCTAGAATGGATCCTATTAGGTATCTCCTGGAGAAGCCAGTCCTCGCCGACAGATTGGCACGTTGGCAGAGCTTCTTGTCTCAATTCAATATCACATTTATAGTCCAAAAGGCTATAAAAGGGTATGCCATTGCTGAGCACCTTGCTCACCTTCCTCTTCCTCATAGTGACACGGTCCAGGAAGAATTTCCTGATGAAAACCTGTCACTCATCTCTCACGATCCCTTCTGGTCACTCCATTTTGATGGAGCTCTCAATTCTAGGGGACGAGGCATAGGTGATGTCTTGCTCTCCCCAGAGGGGATCACCATTCCACTAGCTTATCAACTCCAGTTCCCTACCACTAACAATGTGTCCGAGTATGAGGCTCTCCTAGCCGGTCTAAAGCTTGCCTATCTCTTAGGCGCGTGTCATCTCACGATTATAGGAGACTCTCAACTCGTCCTTCGACAGGTCCTTTCTACCTACCGCACTCATGACCCCAAGCTCAAGCCTTATCAGGATCTGGTCACTCTCCTAGCCAAGCAATTCCGCAAGCTTATCTACATTCACACTCCTCACTCTCAGAACATCTTGGCTGATGCCCTGGCATCTCTGGCCTCGTCTCTCTCCTTCCCTCTCACCCGCATCGTTGAGACTATCATTGTCCAGAGGCTAGAAGCACCCTCCACTCAGGATCCTTGGTTCAATATCCTCTGGAGCTCTTTAGTGTTGAAGGCAGAGAGAAGAGAAACGAAGGAAGTAATGCCTATGGAACTAGGAGAAATGATGGAAGAAGAAAGGCCATGGTACCATGAGATCAAGCAATACTGCAAGGACAGTACCTTCCTTGAAGAAGCTGAAGCTGAGGATAGAAGAGCCATCCGTAGAGCCTCGCTAAGATATACTATCGTTGGAGAAGTGTTGTACAGATGCACTCTAAATGGAATGCTCCTCAGGTGCTTGTCGGACGAAGAAGCCAGGAAGGTGGTGGAGGGAGTCCACTCCAGTGAGTGTGGAGGGCATGTGAATAGCCAAATGCTAGTTAAGAAAATCCTTATGCAGGGCTATTACTGGCCAACCCAAGAAGAGGACTGCGCCATCTACGTCCGTAGGTGCGTCAAATGCCAGCTTCATGCCGATAAAATCCTTGCTCCATCTTCCTCATTACATCCACTATCTTCACCTTGGCCATTCTCCATGTGGGCCTTTGATATCATTAGACCTCTTGGTGATCCTAATGCTCAAGTTAAACAAAAATCCTTCATCCTTACTGCTACTGAGTACTTCACCAAGTGGGCCGAAGCAGAGGCATTTGCAGAAATCAAAGGTTCAACCGTGTGCAGGTTCATTATGAAGAATATCATCTCGCGGTTTGGAGTGCCAAGTGGCATCGTCACCGACAATGGGCCCCAGTTCATATCTCAAGAGCTTCAAGACCTATGTAAGAAATTCAACATTTCTCTGCATCATTCGTCTCCATACTATCCACAGGGCAACGGTCAAGCTGAAGCCACAAATAAAACACTTTTGAAAATTTTAAAGAAAACTTATGAGTCTCATAAATTTGCTTATTGGCCTGAGATATTGATTGAGGCTCTATAGGCCTACCGTACCTCCGTCCGCACACCCACTGGGTAAACTCCCTTTTCTCTTACTTATGGGATGGAGGCGATATGTCCGCATGAGATCCTCATTCCTTCGCTAAGGGTACAGCTGGATAAAGAACTTAACCTCGATGAACATCGAGAGGTGTTACTTACACAGCTGGAACTCCTAGACGAGCGGCGTCTGGCCGCAGCCGATCATGTGCTTTCATATCAAAATAGACTCTCAAGATGTTTTCAAAAGAAAGTGATTGAACGCAAATTCCAAGAAGGAGACATGGTCTTGAAGTGAATTTTCATAAAACCTGGAGGTCCTATGTCAAAATTGCAAGCAAATTGGGAAGGGTCGTACGTCATCAAGGATGTGTACCCTGGGAATGCATATAGGCTAATAAATGCCGAGGGTGAGGAGCTCTCTCACCTGTGGAATGGGTTGTACCTTAAAAGATTCTACCCCTAATAAAAGATTTTCAATAATGGCACCATTTTGCAAAAGAACACTGGTTATTATAAGTCTCACATCCGTCTTATTGCCGTTAGGCCCTCCTGGGTTTGGCCAACACACACATAACACGGAAACCTGCGGTCAATTTCCCCTAGACACAGATGTTCCTACTTAGCCCTAGTGTAGGGGAGCAAAGGTCTTTTCTTTTCCTACTATGACAAGGTCTAGGGGCAAAAGGACGCTAACTTGTAGACAAATGAGGGTGTAAATCATGTGTGCATGAAGTCTCAAAGAGAGACGGTCAATTACAAAAGAAAGAAGAAATAACGAAAGAACAATAGTGAAAGAAAATGCAAATGAGGGCATGGCAAAGAGTGGCAGTACAGTTCCCCGCGGGACGCCCTTGAGCCTGGTCGTACGCATGCCCCAAGTAAAAGTAAAAGACCACAAAGTCTCTGGACAACAGACGGAATCCATGTGGGCCACATCCTCATGAGTCAAACAAGCCAGTGTCCAAAGCACCAACGCCAAGTCTTATCCCTTTCAATCTTCCTATCCTCACTTATGACCAGATCACTCCCACACTTGGTCTGTGCAGGAACCCTAGTGACTAGGGGCAATCAGCCATAAGGGGGCCAAGAAAAACAAATGCACGCTGTACCCAGAGGATATTTAACAGCTAAGGATGGGAGGTGAGGTTTACAACCAACTGTCCGAACGTAAAAGGTGTCGCTAGAGAAAATCCCAAAATAAAAAAAAATGAGAAAATCCCAAAATCCAAAAAAAATGAGAAAATCTCAAAATCCAAAAAAAAATGAGAAAATCCCATAATACAAAAAATGAGAAAATTCAAAATCCAAAAAATTAGAAAATCCAAAAATCCAAAAAAAATGAGAAAATCCAAAAATCCAAAAATGAGAAAATCTCAAAATCCCAAAAAAATGAGAAAATCCCAAAAAATTAGAAAATATTAAAATCCAAAAAAAAATTAAAAAAAAATAGAAAACCCCAAAATTCAAAAAAATGTACATATCGTTTTTCTTTTAGCATGCATTATTTTCTACTTATTTAAATAAGGCTTAGCCCCTTGATTATTATGAAGTTAAAGTCACTCTTCGTTTAATACAAGGGGCTGAGTCAAAGAGCGGATCTAACTTGTTTTGCTAAGTATGCAGGGGCAGGAAACTCTGGAACAAGCGCAACGATATACTCAATTTATTCTCTCCCTATCTCTCTCAGATCTCACGTCACACTCATGTAAATCGCAATTCAGTCCAACAATCTCAAACATTGGCACAAAAGATAAAAGTTCACTAATAAAAGCATCATGTACAAAGATAAAGGGAAGGTTGTTCACAAACTCCTCACTGCTCACCACCACTCTCCCCAGAACCCTCCTATCTCTCAGGCGGGGGTGGCATCTCGCCAACACCCCTACCGCTCCGGGCACTGGCCTCTCCTGCCCGACGTCTCTCCTCCTCCTCATTCCTCCGACGGCTGGTGTGTGGCCCTCGAACTTTGCCTCTTATTTAGTTGTTTGGGTTGTATAGAGTTTAGATGCATTGTGTGTATAGATATGTGTATAAATATATATGTAGGTATTTCTATACATATTATAACTAATTAATGTTGTTTATGTATGTATACTTGTTTAATTATGTACATATTGTTGTAATTACATAATAACTATAATATTTAAGTATACATTACAAATACATGCATGTATATGATATATATATATATAATGTATGTAGTGTATATAGTGTATATGTGTATAGCTTTCGGATTTTCTGAATTCTGGCCGAAAGATAAGCTGGCATCAACATGAGTGGACGCTTAGAGTTGAGTCAACGTCCAGATCGATGGGTGCCAACCCCAAGTTGGTGGCAGTGAAGATGGACGTCTACTTCTCCAGATCTGTTGCACCTTCAGATCCGGAAATGCTTGCAATTTCTTCGCCCCAATTTTAGAAACTGTCGTCCAACGGTCGGGAACATTACCTCAACGTGTACCCAACTTCCCTTGGCCTATAAAACACCTCCCTTCGACGAGATTGAGTCCTTTTGACTCTTGGGTCAAAAACCCTAGTTTCAGTTGTGAACCTTGATCTTGGAGGCTCTTGATCTTGCGACTTGGTGCGTCTTCCGGCGGTCTACAATGACTGGAGGACTCTCTGAACATCAAGGAAGACTTCCCTGACTCCAGTGTGCAGCAAGAATCATCACAGAACCTGGATCTGGGAGGATTTAGAGGGCTTCTTGGCACTGGCCGAGGAGAGCTTCTCCAACAAACAATTCTATCTAGCGATTTATTAAGAGGCAAGTAACCCTTCTACATCATCCATAACCATGTCTAGTAGGTCCTAAGTATTTTTGCAGATTTTATCTCGCGTCCTGGAACCTCCATTCACCATTGTTTTTGCGTTCGGTCTATGTTTGCACAGATAGGAACTTAACGGCAACATCTAATGTCATTAAGATCCGTGGTTGGCAGCCACCTTTAGTGCCGTTAACACATGTTAGCGGCCAACTGTGTGCCGCCAAGTTCTTCAGGTTCAACAGATTGCATGTTTGATATTTGTGACCTATTTTCCGGATTTATGGACATGAGTACATGATGTAAATTTTATATATGGTCAAGTACAGAGAGTAGGTCATATCATGAGGAGGTTATGAATTTCTGTCATTTGGGTTAATTATAGGAATTTCTGAAATTAAAATGTGAACAAAAAATGACAATGTTTAATTTGATTTAAATAGATCGGTTGTGAATTAAGGTTTTATAATTGTTACATGACAGGATGGTGATTGTTTTCAGATTTCTGAACTGCTAGAACTAACTGTATAAATGCAAATCATGTTAAATAAGGTTCTTGGAAGAAAATGTATGATATCTATTTTTAATTATCGTAAATTGTGTATAATTATGAAAAAAAAAATCTGAGAAATTGAGTATATGATTTGTTATCTGTTTTCTACATGTGATAATAATTTCAGACTGTTTGGTTAATAGTAGGTAGCGTTATGGGTTATATGATAGGAAATAACCATGTTAAGCATGCCAATGTTAATTGTATACATTTCAGTCTTTAATAGCATGATTAAGGTTGAATTTATAATCTGATTAAGACTGTAAACAGTAGTATCATGTTAGATGAAACTGAACTTATGTAATTGTGTATAAGTGAATCCAATGATGTTAATTGATGCATGAGAAAAATATGAACAATATGATTAATGCAAAGTGTATAAATTGTGCCGTGTGTGACACTGCTACCATAGAGGGCTATGGAACCGTACCGTAGTAAAATCCCTACGGGAAGGTTCATAGTGTGTGAAATCCTATGGGCAATTAGGATGAAATCCTGGAGGTGGACAAGTACCACTGGTTAGGGTGGAGAGTGCTTCTCCCGGTTCTGCGCAGTTAACCAAGATCTATCACTATTTTGCCTTGGTGATAGGTATGTGAATGTGTTATGTGTGTCCTTCTAGTGGTGGTTTGGACTATGTGTCACGGCAACTAATCGTGTAATGTGAATATGTGTAAGTGAACTTGTGAAATGTGAAATGTGTAAATGAACATGAAACAGTGTAAAGTGTTCGTGTTAGCATGTGAACAAGTGTAACCCATATGAATATGTGTAAATTCATGTCAAAACAGCAAGCTAAGTATGATTACAAATGTGATAAATGCATGAAAGAATGTCTAGGTTTCATGTTAGAAATGCTACTCAATTAGTACCTAGTTTCATGTTAAATTCGTTAATAGTTGCCAATCAAATTGAATATGTTTAAATCTTCAATTCATGATAATAAAAATGGGACTTTATGCATGATTGTGAATTTATTTCATTAAAACAGCAAGTTAAATGTGTAAACTAATGTGCAAGGCTCATGTGAAATTGATTAGAATCCATGCTAGGTTACTATTTACCCGTGCTTAACTCCATACCTTAGTTTAGTAGAATGATACCATGATGTGAACATTGTTTACATTCTAAACCATGTAACATGATATGGATAAAGAGCATGTGTAGATTTCTAATGAATGTCGTTTAAAGTTTTAAACATGAATCATATGTTTCAATTGCCATAGGTGTCCATGTATAGTGGTCTGAATTGTTTAAAGCATGTAATTGGTATATATGATATGTGTATGAATGTTGTACATGGATTACTTGCTGAGTCTATTTAGACTCACTCTTGCTTCGGCGTACAGGTGTGACGGTGACTACACTTCTCCGGAGGAGATTGTTAGGAGCGACTCCGAGCGAGAGGAGTAGCTTGTTGTGGAGATTTCTACATTGTATTTTCCATTTCATAGTATGTAATTGGAAACGTATGTAATTGTGGATGGACAATGTAATTTCAATTATGTGGACTTTAGTTTTTCTTTAATCGCTATATGGACTGTGGATATTTAATGTGGATGATGGAATAAAAATTTACATTTAGTTCTTTTATTTCCTCTGTTCTATGCCTATATTTGTGTACATCTCATCCTATTGTGAATGTTGGGTAAATGTCCCACTGTAGCGATGTTCATTATATCGAAGTGGATTGGTATAATCATACCAGTATAAGGAGGGTCGTTACAGCTGGAGGAACCTGCTAAGTACTGCCTGACGGAGGCTCCACTCACTCCGCTAGCTCCGCTCACGTCGCTCCTGCTCCTACTCCAGACTGCCTGGCTCATCATCTCCATGCAACTCTGAAACTCTTAAATCCGGCCCTGCTGCGCGATCGTCTCCGTGCGTAGTCCAGCCAGCTCCGCCTGGCCTGCTAATGACCCCTGCGCGTGCAGTGTCACCAACTCCCGCGTCAGATCCACAGCCTGCATCCGCAACTGGTCCGACTCTGCTACCGTCGTCTCTGCCTGGAGACGCCACTGGGCGACCGACGCTGCCGCCATATCGGCCTGCTCGTGCCAGTGGGTCGCCTGCCCAGTGGCGGCGCTCAACTCTGTCACCTGTACCAAAGCATGTTAGTGTCAAGTCTAAATCAAATGGAGATCAGGTCAATGACACACTTACCCTCTCGGCCAACTCGGTCTCCACCTCCTCGGCTCTCCTCACCATACTAGCCAACTGGTCTGCTAGGTCTAATTGAGGCACCTCTGCTACCGCTCGAGATGAGGACACCCCTACCTGTGACGCCCTCAGTCTCGCCAACTCCACACGCTGCACATACAACACTTGTTAGTCCCTCAATAAACTAAAAAAATTGGTGAGTTACCGAAGTCTGAGTAGGTACTTACCAGCTGCTCTACCTCTCTCCTCGCCACGTCCCATTCCTACATAGCTGAGTGCAGCAGGGCCCGAAGTGAGGCAATCTCACCGGCCACATCCACCTGCAATTCATCAAAATGTGTCAGCTCAATTCATGATGGTCTGAGTTTAGAAGTTTACCTGTCACCTCGCACCCCTGTAGACTCTCACCCCATACTTCAAGGTGAAAGCTTGCAAGTACGCATCGTCGGACTCGACGTCGGATCGAACTCGTCTGCCTTAGTGCTCCCAGTCCTCGATCTGCTAGCGGGCCCGCTCATGCCAGCCAGTGGTGTCGTGAAGTCCCCGAAAGCTCCGGCCAGGCCTAGGGGTCCGACCTTGGCTAGGGAACTCCACAGCACTCTGACGAAGGCCGAGCGACCTCTGAGTCAGATGTAGGTGGAGAGGTAGCACGAGGTTCAGAGCATGAACCCATAGTGCCCTACCAAAGAAGGGTCGGGCCTGCTCCAACCAAGGTTGTCCCTCGTCCCCCTCCTCTAGGTATGGTTGTCACACCACCTGCACAACAAGCACATCTGGTTAATAGCCAAGCAATTAATTCAAATCAAGTTGAACCTAGAAAGAGGGTAGAACACTTACATCCAGTTGAGGGTAGATGTCAATCGCGTCCTGGATGGACGCCAGCTGCTCCTCCAATGGGTGCGTGTCTCGACATGGCACCCAACGTCGAGCTATGGGCACGAGGCCCAGTCACTCCAGGGTCCCCCTCCTCAGGCCGGGAAGGTGGAGATAGGTCCAGACCTACAAGAATTAAGGTGGAGATAGGTCCAGACCTGCAAGAATTCAAGGGCACAATCAGATTGCAGTTATAATGTAAAGGCAGTTTAAGGAGCAAAAGAAGAATGGAATACCTGAAGGAAGGGGAAGAAGCCGCTGATGGAGGTCTGCCGGTCGGAGGAGCCCAGACTCTCGAACTGGTGCGCCAGGAACGCCGCTCCCCACGCATAGTCCCCCACCTAGCCTAGGTCCTCTAGCAGGGGCAGGAACTGGCAGTGAACCGCGTCGCCCCTCGTAGCAAACAAGAGTCTGCCGAGAAAGAAGGTAAGAAAGCGACGCAAGTCCAAATCTGCCTGAGCACCTGGCTCACTGGCTAGGATCTCCTTGCAACCCCTCACCAACCTCTGCAGCTGCTCATCTATCGATTCTGCCACCTCCCTACCAGTCTGGAATAGCCCTAGACTCTCCTGCAGTTCTACTCTAGAGATAAGAGAAGACCTGGGACCTACAGTCAAGTCTAGAAGTCTAAGTGCTAACCCCTAGTAGCATGGGTAGGTGAACCCACTCATTGGCCGCCCGTGCACCCTCAGGCCTATGATGCGACTTGCGTCATCCAGGATGGGGATCATATGTCCCCATGGGAACACAAAGGTAGTCGCCTCCGCATCCCACCTGCTATGCAGGGCCTGGGTGAGTGGTGCATCCGCCCTCATCCTATCCATCCAGAGCACCTCCCCAAACCCCATCTCGTCTAACCTATCCCTCACCCCGGGAAGGCCAAATACACTACTAACACAAGGAGCCATGAAACCCGGGCCCTCATCTCTCCCTGCAAGCATAAATTAGTCAATAAGTCAGTTTAAGCATGCCTTGTTTGGTTTCCCGGTTGAGGTTGTGCCGACCAAGGGAGCCGCGACCTTGTCGCGACGCCCCGATGCGTCGCGATATGGTTGCGACTACCATTGTGATCTCGACCTTGTCACGACAGCTTTGGCCATCGCGACAATATCGCGGCCTCTGACCTCGTCACAACAGATGATGTCGTGATGGGGCAGGCCATCGCGTTCTCAGACGCAGATCAACCGTAACTTTTCTTGTTCGGTGGCCGTTTTTCTGGGGGAATCGCCCTACAAATGCCCTCTATAGGGCCTCTTCATTGCACATACACCATCAATCAGGGGTTTAGAGCATCAGGGACTTACCTTTTTCATGGCGGCTTCCCGTGCCATTGTCGCTGCCTCAATGTCCACCACCGTCGCCTCTTCCTCCGCCATCTCCACCTTTGGGACTTTGTCCGCTGCCGGAGGAGCCTCCTCGTGCCACCGGGCGGCCCTCGTCGCCGGCCGTTTCCTCCTCCCGTCGCCCGGTGAGCCCCCACCGTCGCCATCACCGCCGCCCTCCATTGCTTTCACGTGAGAGAGTGAGTGAATGAGAGTGAAAGTAGAAGAGAGGGAGTGGGTGAGAGTGCAGGGGAGATCGGAGCAGAAGGGGAAGGATCGCCGGAGCCCGGGTTCTTGCACGTTTGAACGCACAAGAGGGGGAACAAAGGGGGGTTTCTACGTTTTGAACCCTCGGTTCATGTCGTGACAACTATAGACATCGCATCCTTGTCGCAACGTCCAGGTAGGCCGCGACAGTGTCGTGACCTATCGACCCGTCGCGACCTTTAGGCGAGGTCTGTAGTGGTCGCGACATCAACAGAGCAATGCACACATTGAACAAAATCCTGATTTTTATTAATTCAAATGATCAATTACACATCCTAATCATCCCTACAATCAATCGAATCATCTTTTCAATCCTAACTACCATCTGATGTAATGCCTACATCTCTCAAATCCATCTCAAGCACTTGGTGCTGCCTCGGACTCCGCGGGTATGTTTGGACGAATCCTCTTCAAAGCTTGATGATACTCCCCGGTCACGTTTTCGTCCTTCGCCACTTCCGCTGAGATGATGCCTGTAGTGCATCCCTCCCAGTGGACGATGGTGCTCCTCACATCCCATTCATCTTGGTCATCATTTCACTTTCGTGCTTGGATTGGTGGATAGTGAGAGAGTGG
The DNA here is from genome assembly GCA_014218235.1 of Colocasia esculenta. Taxonomy (NCBI): domain Eukaryota; kingdom Viridiplantae; phylum Streptophyta; class Magnoliopsida; order Alismatales; family Araceae; genus Colocasia; species Colocasia esculenta. The sequence continues at coordinate 87,344,958 of CM024757.1, forward strand.
CGGCACAACTATGCGTGCGGCGCCACATTAGAGTTGGCACCGGTCAGGGTTGTATAGAACCAGCGCTTCATTGATAATAAGTCGCAGAGCCAGTCCGGTGCGCAGTGGAAGGCGGATCATCTTGTTGTGGAGGAACCTTGGGAGAATCTCAAATTTCTCCACCGGTATTGTCTTGAAATAGATCCTCCATTCCTTCAATCCCTTGATCAGCGCTGTAACACCCCGAAAATTTAGAAATTTAAAAATTTCAGAAATATAGAGAGATAAAAATAAATAATCATATTGGAGACTTCCAACACCATGTAATTATGAACCATCAACAATAATGGGCCTATAGAACACATTTGGCCCAAGGATATGAATGAACTGGACAGGGAATTACCCAGAAATTCGTGTATGTAATTATGCAATAATTAGAGAGGGCAATATAGGGTTAAAAGATGGGTGATTAGTCATGTAAGGTAAGCCAAAACCGAACTCAATCCCAATTGGTGGTTTCCTAAACCTTTGCTACCTCTTTTGGGTAAGGGAATCCCAGATTTCCTGGAAACTAGGAAACAAGGCTCGTAGCCCCTTTCCTAGTATCGTTAGGACTCTTAACAACATCCTAAAACTATAAGAACTCGTCCCTAAACTCTTGGGGAAGGTTTAACAACGAAGTTTGGGTCGTTTGGAGGCAAGCAAGAATTTCTGAGGAGCAGGAGAAAGGCTGGGAGTCCGTAGCTTCATCCCCTGTATCTTCTGTTGCATCCAGAACATCAACGGGTTTTAGATCTTCGTAAAGGTAGGTGTTCTCGGGCCAAGATTAAAGAAAACCAACACTATCATGTAGTTCTCTGAGTCTAGGATCATTTGCATTTGGTTTGACTCAATTTCATGGATTATACGTTGTGTATTCGTCGGTTTTCTGAAGTCTTGCACAGTTAGGGCTTTTTCTTGTTCTTCTTATTATGCACACGATTAAAGACCGAATTTGACTAAACTTTCTTCATGAAAGTTCTTCTAATTGGCATCACGAGCATCTTCTATGTTGGACGTTTTGTCTAAAAATCCTTCGTTAGAGAGTTAGGAGCATGACAAGAGAGTCTCTGCATGATACTGCGATTTCGGGCTACTATTAGCTCTCTGTTATTCATATGTTTTCTCGGGATTTGAGACCGAATTAGATCAAACCCTCAACATAAAGTTCTTCTACCTGTTGTCCTATTCATCTTTCATGTTGAACGTTTTATCTAAATGTCACTCTTTAGAGAGTTATAAGAGGTGGAAGTGGATCGCTACACTGCAGTCATGTGTTTTTGTCTGGAAGGGGCACTCGTGTCGACCTGACCTGAGCCCGTGTCGACCTGACCTGATCCCGTGTCGACCTGATGTCCCAAAACAGCCCAGAATGTGTTCTGGGAAGCCCTCTAGTGTCGACACAGTCCCATCCCGTGTCGACACACTCACCCAGTTTGACCCAGAAAGTGCTGGGAAGCTGATCTAGTGTCGACACCACCTGTGCTAGTGTCGACACACTGTCCCATATTAGTTAGGGGGTTTTCTGGAAGCTGTCTCTAGTGTCGACACTACTTGATCTCGTGTCGACACTACTTGACCTTTTTGCCTTGTTTTTGAAGCACTGTGTCGACACCACCTGAACTAGTGTCGACACTACCTGACCGGTTTTGCGTGATTTTGTCTTGTGTTTGAAGCATTGTGTCGACACCACTTGATCTAGTGTCGACACTATCCTTACAAGATTTTGTATAATTTTGGTCTAATCATTTCATGATGTCTTCAAGCATGTACATGGTGTTATAAGGTATGCATGGACTTAAAATAAATCAAACCATTAAAGGAAATGGTAATGATATGAATATGATTCTAATGTGTAAATTTTGATTGTTCTTATGATCCTTGGATTATCTTGTGATCTTGCTTATGGTCGATTGATAATATAATAATGATATGAATGTGGGGATGAATACATGATTAGTATGGACATATTAGTGGTGTAAATGTTATGATTTGCATATAAGTTTCATGGTTTCATGTTTTCCGGTGTTTAATTGATTCATTGTCATATGCATACATGCTAGGAAATTACATGTTCTACATATGATCTGTCTTTAGAAACACCCTCTTGTCAAGACATTAATGAATTATGAAATATAAGATACGTCGTTATCCTACCTTGTTCTCTTGAGCTATTTGTCATACCTTGACTCTATAAATGATCTTGTTTCCTTTTACTATGAGCTTGTCATTGAAACTCTGTGGCCATAATATGAATATGTTTGTTCGGCACAATTGGGACTTCGGTCCTTTCGACCAATGCCTGTGCAATTAAGGGCCCTGTCTGGTCCTGGGGAGGAGCACCCCAACGTACTTATTAACCGCGGGAGTATGGACTTGTGGTGCGTGGCATGGCACTGATACTATATGCAAGAGTTGTGAAAATTGTGCCTTCGTTTGATATGATAAGTTTGATTTGATCTGATATGATAAGATTTGATATGATACGTCTGTTCACGTGAATACATGGTATCAATCTGAATATGGCCAATCTCTTTTGATATGATTCTACTCTTGAAATATCTGTCCATTGTATATGCAATTCGACATTTGATCTGATACGATATCCGTTCTATTCTGCTATTCAATCTGTTAGAAAAGCATGCATTGTCATCATATTCATGTGCATATCTGCCTATTTAAAATGTTAATCATGTATACTAGTGCCCGCACAATATTGAGATGTAATTCCTACTGAGCTAGTTCGCTCACCCTATCATCCTACCCTTTTTCAGGAAGTGATGAAGAACTCGTGGAGTCGGATGGGACTGGACAAGAGTGACGAGCACCCGTCCTAGAATAGATGACAGTTTAGAAATAGAAATTTAGTAGTCTATGTAATAGTGAAACTTTTCTGGAAGTTATTTGAATAATGGACCCTTTGGTTAATTCTTTCTTGTAAGGTTGTATCTAGTTGAATGAAATGAAATAAAGAGTAACTTTGAGGATATTATTATGATTTGAAAAGTGTTAGTATATTCAATTGTGACTCTGCGCTATTCAACTGTGATACGTTTGTTTGTATCGTTCACGTCCCCCGGTATTTATTCCGCTGCTAAATATCGGGGCGTGACAAGCGCGGTCTTGCACCATGCTTGCGTTGTCATGTGAAGAGGAGCGCCCACAAAGGCCAAAGGATGGTGAAGCATGCTCTTGCATTAGGTGGAGGGGTCGCCTGTCACTTGGAAGCTGATGTGCATGCCCATCCAGCACTCGAGGGCAATAACGGAGCCAAAGAAAGGGCCGCCTGTGGCTGCAGAAGATAATCCAGTATAGAGATATCCAAGGACGGCCTGGGAAATAGACATACCTTCCCATATGCAAGAAATGATGTTGAGATTTGCTGCAGTTAAATGGTTGTCCTGCGCTGGGAAGAGGATCACGCTGCAGATGCAGATGGCAGCGGCCTTGGCAATAGCAAGATGGTTCCCTGTTTTTCTTTTACACTGAGACCCTATCCATTGAGAAATCGGGAGGAGGTGAGCATACCCCGGGCTCATCATAGACCGCAAGTCCTCGATGGGAGCCACGGTGTAGGAGATGCCATACTCCTTCCCCTTCTTGTCCTTTGGGAGCCCCAACATGAGCTCCAGTTCCTCCATCAGTATTGTGGCCTCGAAAGAAGGGAAGATGAACGTATAGGTCTATGGGTGCCACATCTCCACAAGTGCAGTAAGGCTGTCCCACACATGCACCACCTTGTGGTAATTCTTGGCGAGCGCGAGGACCGTGGTAAGTTTCCATTCGCGTAGATGATATGTGGACGCCACGGGAAGGGCTCTGATCATGGGTTCGAGCCAGGGGATCTTGGAGTAGCGTCTATTGGCCAGGAGCATCTGGAAAAGGGAATAGAAGAGAGGTTGGCTGAAGAAGAAGAAGAAGAAATAGAAGAAGAAGAAGAGAGAGAGAGAAAATCAAATGGCTAGAGAGAGGAAGTACTTACTTGAAGACCGGGTTGTGTGCTGATGTGACCAGGCACGGAGGAGAGGCGAAGGAGCTCTGCATGGGCCATCCTCACTACTTTGGGACCGCCATAGGGGATGGAGGCAGCTTGGGAGGAGGAAGAAGCTCTCTTCATGACTTGGAGAGAGAGAAAATCAAGAGAGAGGAAGAGAGAGAAGTTGAACTACGAAAATAGCCCCCTACACCCCTATTTATAGAGCTCTAGGGGTGCTAATCCCATCCAAACCCGTACATAAGAGTTAGAGTAGTCTTAGGATAGGTTTAGGAGTCCTAATGGTAGAGAGGATAGCTTTAGGATAAGGATAAGCTCGGATTTTTTGTGTTTATCGTGCAGAATGATGTCGCGACACCACGATCTGACGCGTTAAGGTCGCGACCATCTAGGCCGTCGTGACAGTGTCGTGACCCCCAGGTGCGTCGCCTTTCTATTGTGTGTGTCTTATATATGTCTGTGCATAGTTTGTTTGTGTTATTTGATTGCGTTTGTGTATATTTTCTTCGTTGTTATAGTTGTTGCTTTGATTGTTTATCAGGAAAATCACAAAAAAATTAGAAAATCAAAAAATCACAAAAAAAATGGCGCTTCACAGGTAAGTCAGGTAAGTATCACTATCTTTACTCCCTTGCATTACTATATGGTATTCTACTTATTATATATCATTTCAAGGACCGGATGGTTCTCAACATGCTCTGGGATCTGAGTTCCCCTTCAACAAAAACGGTGATGATCTAGGTGCGTGTTGTTAATCGCCGGATAGGCCGTTAAGTTAGATAAGTTTGGGGATGAAGGACTCTGTTTTACACAGTGGTTGCAAGAAGACTCTCGACCCATTCTTGTCTGATTTAGCAATATTATCCTTGATATATTTTCTATTTTCTCCTTTTCTTTTGCATTTGATTTAATGATTTCTTTTCTTTTATCCCAGCATGCATCATGTAGGACTTTGAGCTATCATGACTCATCCCTAGCTGATGATGAGCTCTTGTTGAGTGCCCAATCATTCTTCATGTTCAGAACAAGAAACCCTATTCCACTCCGAATCAGAAGGTTTGCCTCCGAGCGAGTTACTTTTGTCAGTCTGTCAAGAATTTCCCTATCTGGATTCTCTATGCAATTTTCATCCTTGTTCCTTTTGATCCGTTTTGGTTGCGAACTACTCCCAAGACAGAGTCTGCGTTACCTACTTGGCACGCACATGTCCTTCCAAAATGAAACCTGTAGGCCAATCGGCTAGGGTACCTCTCAATCGAGGGGTTGATCGCCCTTTTCTTTCTTCTTCTCATCCAGACTTGTGTCTTTCTTGCATTCTGCTCAAGCAGCTAACTCGGGGCTTTCAAGAAGATTCCAATTGCTTATTGGTTAGATCATGTGTCTCTTTACCTTGGCTCCCATCTTTTCAGTCCACTCCACGTCATTTCCGCTTCACCGTCATTTCATGGCACCTTCGCTACACTTCCGTTACGCTCCCCTGCAAAGAGGAAGCCAAGGAGGGGCAATCTATAGACACCCGATTCTGGCCCATGAGTTGAACCACATTTCTTGTTCTCTTAATGAGCCCCTAGTTGGTCACTCACCTTGAGCCCATCTTTAGCCTTACTTTGAGCCCACTAAAAGCCCAAATTCTATCCAATTATCTTTTAAAGAGTCCTTGTGCCACATTATTGATTATTCTTTCAAATGATTGGTCAGAAATTCAAGAATAATCAATTTTCTTTAACGCGACGGGTCGCAACACCTAGTTAGCCTTTGTCGCACCCCCCATGGCCGTCGTGACAGCCCATGCATATTCATGCACGTGGCCTTCGTGTCGTGACCATCCTGGCCGTCGCGACTATCCTGTCACGCCCCTACGACCTGTCGCGACTACAGCCGAGTGCGCTGGCCTCCGCAACCACCTCCTATATATCCTCTATTGACCTTATCTCTATCCTAGACAACCTCCCAACCCCCCTGGCTGCAGTTTGAGGTTCTAGGACCCTTGGTGACCGCCCTAGGACTCTCCCATCCGGATTTAGATGTTGTTATCATCTCATTTTGGGTCATTATCTCCCAAGGATGGGATTTTCTCTCTCCTTTTCTATATAAGCAAGGCTTCTTCTTCAGAGGAAGGGAGAGCCCCATTTTTACCACGAAGTGCTGTAGAAATCTGGTCTGACCCGCCACTTAGCTCGTGGCCCTCTCATTCCCCCTCATTTCCTTACATTTTCTTCACCAAGTCATGCATATTTCCTCATCCATGGAGCTTGGTGCTTGAAGAGGGCGACTTCCACTTCTTCTACGGCTTCTACAGCACCAAAGGACACCATCTGAAGCCAGGCAGTCTCCCCATTCGGGGCTCTTTCTTCCCTCCTCTACCCTTTCTCCTTCCATGCATTTTACTATTTTCTTTTAGATAGGAATGTATTCCCTCTTTTCTTCCTATGTTTTTATGCATCCAAGGGGTTTAAAACCATCCCCCAGGTTCGTTCTCTCCATGCTCTCCCATTTCCTTTCATTTTTGAATAGATGATATGCTTAAATATGTTCTAACAGGGTTTTCTTTGTTGTTTTCTTCATTTTGGCAGGCACACAAGCATTATCCGACGAGGAGCTCTTGTCTTCTGGCCGGCCGGAGGATAGGAAGAAGGTCCCAATCCATTTCTCCTGCACTACAGAGAACGCGCCTGGCACGGCGGTCGCAACAACGGAGACGCACCCTATCCGACCGTCGCGATATCAGCTCCCTCGCGACGGGGAGACCCATCGCGACAAAGGTCAGTGCCCTGTTCTCTCTCCTTTTCCTAGCAACGTTAGCCTATTTTAATTCTTAATCATGGCAACTAGCTAGGTTGTAATACCCCAAAATTTTTATTAATTAAAAAAAATATTATAGATAAATGAAAATTTTGCCCATTAATAAAAATCAAACTAGTTAAAAGATACACATCATTATTGCATGAGTAGAAACTCATATAAAAATTCTATGAAAATAATAGTTATACCTTAAAAACTATTATCTAATGACCCATTAAGAAATTTGGGCATAGAAAAATAATTCGGACCATGATTTAGAATTTATGTGACTTATTATTGTAAATAGGGAATAAATTGGAGAATCCATTATTTCATGAGCCAAGTGGATTAACAATTGAAATAAAAATTATGGGTAGACTCCAAACAATATGTGGGGATAGTCCATAAAAGGAATTGGATCAATGAACAACTTATGACCCATGAACAAATTCAAGTATGAAAATAGTAAATAAATAACTTACGTATTATCGAAATGATAGAACTTACGTACCACTATCGTACGTGAGAAAACACATTAAAAAATTCCGTAAAAATTATAAATCAACCTCAAACATTATTCTTAAGAGTTTCATGAAGAGATTCGAGCAACGAAAAATCCGATTGGCCAAGTGTACGTTACGCGTGACCAAGTTAACCGAATTAGGGAACTAAGTCGGAAAATTGTTAACACGGAAAAATAACCCAACCATAAATTAAATAAATAGGTTGGAGAGACTTATAACATTATGTATTAGTGACCCATTAATGAAAATGGGCCAATGGATCACTTTTAGCCTAATAATAAAATTGGAACATAAAAATACTCAGAAATTCGTACCTATAAATATGCAATAATTGTGAAGGGCACATTAGGGTTTAAATTAGGGTAATTAGTCATGCAAGGTAAGTCAAAACCGGACCCAACTCTAAGAAGTGGTTTCCTAAACCTTTGCTACCTCCTTTGGGTGAGAGAATCTCAGATTTTGGAAACTAGAATGCAGAAATTCGCAGCCCTCTTTCCTAGTCCCATTAGGACATGAAGTAGCACCCTATAACTATAAGAACTCTTCACAAAACGTTTGGGGAAGGTTTAGCATCAAGTTGGGGTCGTGTGCAGCAAGTTTGGGGCGCTGGAGGAGAGGAGAAGGCTGGGGAAAAACATGGTCTTCTTCCACCTCGCCCTGTAGCGAACCAGGAACCTGCAGGGAGTTCTTTGCGTTCAAAGGTAGGCATTCTTGGGTCAAGATTAAAGAAAAATAATATCATATTGTAGAGCTTCGAGTCTAGATTCATTTTCTTCTGATTTTACTAATTTTCATGGAGTATCCTTTGTGTATTAGTCGTTCTCCTTAAGTCGCGCACAGTTAGGGCTTTTCCCGTTCTTCTTATTATGCATACAATTTGAGACCGAACTAGACTAAATCATCAACATCAAAGTTCTTCTACTTGTAGTCACGATCATCTTTCATGTTGAACATTTTGTCTAAAAGTCTTTAGTTAGAGAGTTATGAACCCTGTAAGAGATTCATGCATAATACTGTGTTTTCGGGTTTGCAGATAGCCTTAAGTTCTTCCTGTTTTGCACAAGATTAAAGGCCGAAGTAGGTCAAGCCTCCAACATAAAAGTTCTTTAACTAGTTGTCATGGTCATCTTTAATTTTAAGTGTTTTGTTTAAATATCATTAGTTAGAGAGTTATAAACTTCATAATAGAGTCATGCAGGATACTGCGTTTTCAGGTTGCATTTAACTTTAAGTTCTTCATGTTTTTCACAAGGACAAAGACCGAATTAGGTAAAACCCCCAACATCAAAGTTCTTCCACTAGTTGTCTTGGTCATCGTTTATGTTAAATGTTTTGTCCAAATATCAGTAGATCTCATGTTACAAGCCTAACATGTAAGTCGCAACGAAGTCATGCATGTTTAGGGCTTTTTTATGTTCTTCCTGTATTGCATGAAATTAGAGATGGATTCAGACCCAGCCCACAACACAAAAGTTCTTCCAATAGATGTCCTCGACATTTTCTGTGTTGAGAGTTTTGTCTAAAGGTCAGCATATAGAGAGATATAGGCATTTCATGAATATCACCCCTGTGTCAAAACATGATAAGTCTGAACCAAGAGCATGTCAGATCCCGGTCGGACTCAGGAGCAGACCCTGTGAACGCGACGGCCCGATATGTCGCGTTCTGAGGTCGGGTCGCGACAGTACCGCTGTCGCGTTCTGGTCGCGACAGTACCCATGTCGCATTCTGCCTGCCTGATCTGACGACCCCGTCGCGATCCTTGCAAGACCACGTCGCGATCTCAGTTTTAGGCCTGAAAATCAGTCTTTTGCAAGTCTTGTTGTACCACCATAATTCCCATATCATGTTGACGATCTTAACTACATAAAAACAAAGTTGTAAGTATTGATTGTATTTTAATCTAATAAAAGTCAATCACTTGATCTTTCATATCCTTGATTTCATGACACATACACACACGTTGAACCATCCAAACATGGCTTAAATTGTATGAATATGACACATAACTTATTGGTAATTTATGCAATTAAATTGCCTTACTTGTAAATGAACGTGTCTTCGTTTCTCGCGTTGTTTGGAAATACCGTTATCGACGCTCCACTGTTCTAGAATTCCTCTAGAACGTCGAGCACCTATTTTTATATATACACACTTTACTTGGCTTGTGGTGAACTCTCCGTCGGATATTCCTTTCGCCTGACTAGTGAACCCTTGCACAAGGCCTCCGTAAGTCTCCTCTGATCATGGATTCCCACATGGTCGATGAGCCGGTTGTACCCTAATACCTATGATACACTCTAGGGATCAGTAAGATCCAAACGGCCTTAGATTGTTCTCTCGCTCTTATCTTGAATCACGCCGAACCTATGGACCTGTGCATAACATGGCCAGCGGAAAGGTAGTGTATTCCACCTGACTGCCAACACCGTACGCGCGTGTTGTGCAACTATTACGATCTCTTGTTACTCGACGTTTCATGTGCAATGACCATAAGATCTCATCTATGCTATACTCGCTCGTCTACTCATATTCACGTTCACTCTACTATCCCGTCTCTCTCGTCTATTCAACTAGCACTCTCTTGTTACCCTTTGAGCTGTGTGGCTCCTATCGTTTGTACTATTTCATGACTGTCTAGTGCTATAATATGGGTCTTGTGACTCTACTGTATCAAATGCATACTGTGCAGGGCACGGAGAGTGTCCGAGGGGCTCCAATCTAGTCCTGGGGGCAGAGAGCCACCCGAAAATACCTGCAGGGGCTATTGACGGTGTTCTGCATTGCACCGGTTCTGACTATACTATCTTGGCTAGACATCTAACTACTATCCTTTTAGTCTGAGGAGTTCAGACGTACTGTGATATTACTGTGCTATCACAAACTGTTATACATTAGTCTGAGGAGTTCAGACGTAATGTACTATCGTGAAACGGCTACTGTCCCAAAGTGACTATTGTCGTACTCTACCAGTGCACCGTTGTGCAACCCTACACACTATCTTGTTACACTCTACCTTGTTACACGCTATCTCGTTACACGCTATCTCACCATACGCTCTACTTGCTCTACTTGATACTCGCTATCTTGAGTTACTGTGTGCTATCGCGACTTGATCACATTCAAAGTGCAATTTACTCTTTACATGACCATCTACTATCATCTCTTCTTGCGATACATGTCTCTTGTTATTCTGGACAATATCGTTACTTGCTATTATTGTTATCGTTTTCTATCGTGACTTGACTTTAGTCATCGTGCTATACTTGATTCATCTGCTATTTGAACCATGTTACTTGTGTTGTTACTTTCTCGACTTTACATGACTCTCTCTATCATTAGTTACTCTGCCATTTAATGCATTAATTATTTAAAGCCTGCTTGATCCTGAGATTTAAGTCCTACTGGGCGTTATCGCTCACCCTTTGTTATTTGTTATTGTGTCTCAGGTAAGTCGGACAATGACGTTATACGTACCAATGGGACAAGACCAGAGTGATGAGTGACCCGGAGTCAAATAACGAAGTTACCCTAGCACAATTGGAGTCTAGTAGTTGTTGCTTTAGATTTCTTTTCAATGTAATGATGTCATTGAGCCCTATGTATTGGCTCCGAATTAGTGGTTGTAATAGTCTTAGTGATTTTATAATGAAACGAAGAGTTATTTCAACTATTGTTCATTAGATGCTCTGATGTTTGCGAAAGTATGCGCAATTGTCGTTACCATACTCGTTGTTCGCGTCTCCCTCCGATTTATTCCGCTGCTAAATTGGAGGGGCGTGACATAGGTAGTGATCACATCCAATTTTCCCATGCTTTTTAAGTACATTTTAAAATGTGTTGCGTGTTTCGAGGGGTGCACAACCCCATGATTACACCTTTTGGTGATCACGGTGGGACCTTCAGTGCTAGCCTCATCGATTTTGCCTGTTTGCCTGTCATATTCATCTGTTTAAGTGCTTTATAGAACCCTGTTAGGTGTGTTTTTGTCTTTTGTGTCTTTCTGCACTTGGGTTTTAACGCGGTGCATCGCGCCACCGTGACACCATCGCATCCATAAAGGCGGACACGACTGCAGGTGCGCGTTCCTTCACTCTTCCTCGCAATGTTCCATCACTAAGAGTGTTTCCATGCCTTATCCATGCTGTGTTGCCACGTATATTCGCGTTCTTGCTTGTTAGAATCCTGTTAGGGTTTGGATTTCCCTTTTATTTTTTCTGTTTGATTTCTGGTCATATCGCAGTGGAGAGGATGGACGTGATAGTGTCGCGACGTTGTTGGAGGTCACGTCATCAGGTACACATTGTTTGTTATAGCTTTTGATCCATGTAAGAGTTTCTGTGTGTTTAGTGAGTCTTGTTGTGTTGTTTAGTCTACTCCATGATTGTATTGCGCTTTAGGTTAGTCTGTTTGCTTACTATTTGTGTGTGACTGTGGGTTTCTGCACTCTGTTATTATCACGGCTGAGTCGTCGGCCGCGACAAGGTCACGGCGGATTTGGTCGTCGCGACTTCAGTAGGGACCTGCCAGTTGCTGTGTGTTAGTTTAGGATAGACTTTGCATGCACCTTGGTGCACTTAGGTTCATGCATACACTTCTGTCACGTGTAGTTTAGGTTTTCCTCCTTGCTAGAGTAGACCCTCTCACCTGCGAGCACTCGTGGGCTGACCAGGGCCACCTACCAAGGGCCTCCGTAAGTCCCCGTGGTTGTACGCACGTTGCGGTTCGCCGGGCTGGTTGTACCCGTTGTACCCATAGTTCAAGCCATCTCACGCGTGAGTTTGTGCATCTCCTTAGTGTCACCGAAGTACTTGAGTCCTTACCTATCAGGGTTCCTATTGACTGAGTGAAATCCCATTAATCAATCCATTAAAGGTCAAGTAAGAACCCTAAAAATTTGATGGTAATCATGTTAACTTGAGTGCTCGTTTGGTACACCCCTTCTTATCTCATAGTCTTTTCTTGTGTGTTAGGGTCTAGGAATTGTTTGGTAACTATGTCGTCTCCCCTAATTATTTTAGGGGTTGTTGCATGCGTCATTGTCTAGGTCGTTCGAGTCAGTCCCCTCCAACTGTTGTATTATATCACAATCCTTTGTTCGGCATGGACCATTTTTTTGTCCTCTCCGGTGACTCTTTGCCCATTGGGCTCCTTGAGGATGTGGCCCAACCTTCTACGGCCACCCTCTCTGGGCACATTCAGCCCCCTACTGTCATTGATGGTCAATCTCGCCCCCCTTCTCCTCCTGGGGTGGATGACCCGCACACCCAATTCAGTCAGCTCCTCCCACATTTGAGCCCGGACCAAGTTCGGGAGTTTCTAAACGCTGCCAAAGGCAAGCGTCCCTTATCTCCGCCATCTCATCACTTAGCCCAGTAGGCGGCCTCTTCTGCCCCTGCTGCCTCTGTGCCACATGTTCCTTCCACCATGGCGGATCCTACCCCCTTGCGTCCGTGGGCTATTCATTTTTCTGAGCCCAACTACCTTCCCGTGCGGGAGGTTTGGCCCAAATCCCCTCCAGTCTCCTCATTCTATCAGGCCAAACCTGCTTCCTTTCCTCGTGAGAGGTCCTATTCCTCGAAGCAATCCCTCTCCCTCATTCCCACTCACTACGCCACGTCCCCCTCCGACTTCCTTGCGGAGTGGACGTCTATGAAAAGGGAGCTCCATGACCTCCGGAGACAATTGGATCTACGGAAGGCCGCTGATATTCCCCTTCCTTCCTTCCAACACCTCTGGGTCCCACCTATTTTGGGGTAGGTGACCCCTATGTGCATTTGAAGGATTTTGTATATGAATCAGCCCCGCACAAGTATGACTGCCATCTTATGGCGTACTTGTTTCGCAAGTCATTGGATGGAGCGGCCCTTGAGTGGTTCTACTCTTTGCCCCCCGAAGAAGCTGAAGATTTTCAGATTGTTCAAGAAAGGTTCTTACAACAGTTTCAGGATCGGGTCGGACCCGAGTATTCTTTTGTTGATCTAGTAGCTGAAAAAATGAAGCCTGATGAGGAGTTTGTAGTTTATGTTGATAGGTGGCGTGCCCTAGCTTCGAAGGTCTGCTACCCAATGCCTGAGGAGGAGAAAGTCAAGTTGATAATTGCCAATGCCACACCTACCTACCGTGCCATCTTAACCATGAACGACATCACCTCCATGCACCAGCTATACAGCCGAGCCCATTTCATCCATACCCAACTTAAGGACTCACCCATCCACTCTATGTTTGAGACCCCAAACTCCCGCTATCCTAAGAAACATCAAGGTCCTGTTACCGAAGGAGTCCAAACCAATGAGCAGGTAGGTGCAGTTAACAATCCTCAGGGTCCGGTAGATAGGTCCCCTTATACCCAACAGCCTCAGCAGCCATGGAACAATAGACAGCCACCTCCTCACACCCAGAACCCCCAACAAGACCATTGTCAGTACAATCAGGTCCCTCCGCCCCAAAATCGCTATGCGCCCAGGAAGCCTAACGGACCTAAGAGAGCTTAATATCCTCCCCTTCCAGAGAGTCTAGCTGATATTTTGCGGCCCTCATGTCCCTTAATGCCCTTAGGCTACCTCTGGAGAAGGCAAACTAGAATATGGCGGCGGATCAGACAAAGTATTACGTGTACCACCGTCATCCGGGCCACAATTGTCAGATTGTTTTCAATTCAGAGATATTATATGTGACCTCCACACAAATCAGATTGATTGGGCTGAAATGAAGAGATTGATCAGACATTGAGGGACCAACAGGGGCAGCAATAGCAGCAGCAGCAAAGGTGACAACAGCCACAGCAACAGCAGCAATTCCAGCAATAGCAGCAGCAATTCCAACAACCGTTCCAATTCCAACAGCAACAACCACAACAACCTGCAATGACCTCGGCATAATTCGCAATCCTATGCCGCAGCACCAGCCCGCTCCAAACCCCCAACCTGCTCCACCGCCTCCTCCACCCACTCAAGTTAACCCTGTCATCCACCATCTGCCACCTGTAGTCGCACGGGCCTACGACGACGAGCACGAAGTAGGCCAACTCTTAGCTATTTCCCACATCATGCCTGCCTCCACCTCACCTACCATTGCTACCATTACCTCGCCACTCTACAATGCCCCTATCATACCACTCATCACTCTGTCACCCCTTAACATCCCATTCTCCCCTATGCCTCCACCCATAATAGCCAATCCCTCTATCATCGACACTTATCCACCCCCACTTTACCATAACCTCGCCCTACGGAGCGGGCAGATGTTCCACCGAATGTACCCTAACACATCCGCGTCTATGTCGGGTCAGCCGACCCAAAATTCCAGCAGCAACAACCAACATCAACAACAAGAACTCGAGGAGAAAGATCTGGTCCCAGGGACCCAGTATGATACACTAAAGCATCTGGATCAGACTCCAGCCAAAATATCCATCCTCGAGCTGATCAAGAGGTCACAGACCCACCAAGATGCCTTAAAGGCTTTTCTGCAGAGGGTTATGATAAATGAAGATATGAACCCCAACAATCTGCCTTCAGTCCTGTCTATTGTTAACAAGGGACCAACAATTACTTTCACAGACGGTGAGCTAGCTCCCCCCAAAGCTCGAAGGATGCCTTTATGTGTAACTCTGACAATAAATAATGTGGTCGTCGATGCTGCTTTGGTTGATATAGGGGCTTCCATAAATGTGTGCCCTCTAAGCACTCTGCGGTCATGCAACATTTCCGAACGCCATTTGCAACCAACTCCCACCACTATAGCAGCCTACGATAACTCCTGGCGAGCCTGTCACAGTGTTGTCTCCCTATAGGCAGAATTAGGCCCGCTTGTTATGACGATGGATTTTTATGTGCTTGACATTGGCCCGACTTTTAAGGCTATCCTGGGTCATCCTTGGATTGAAGCATTAGGGGCGGTCCCCTCCACAGCACACCAATGCCTGAAATTCCCATTCCAAGGGCGCATAGTCAAGGTTAAAAGTGCAGCAACCACCCATACTGTGGAAGCCATAGAGAAAATCATGCCGGCAGTTTGGCCCTCAAATAAGCCCATCATTTCGGTGCTTGATGTAAATTATCCATGGGCTTACACATTCTCCTCCGGTCACTAAACAGTGTCCCCATCATTGGCTGCTATCAAGAAGGGTATATCGTCAGACACCAAAGGCTGGAACATCATGCTCAAGATTGGCTACCAGCCGGGGAAGGGTCTAGGAGCACACCTCCAGGGAAGAACTCAAGTCATCGCTAATTCAAAGCAAATCACTAAGCGTGGCTTGGGATACATGAAATGGTCAGCATACTCGTCTACTTCAATGTCAGACCAAGAGCCTCTCACCTGGACATTGTATGATCACTTTGTCAGAGGACCCATATAGCCATGATACAACACTGTCAAGATAAGGCATCTACATCCGCATATCAAGTTCTAGAGGCCCAGCGGCCTGGCAAGAAGAAGAAGGCTAAAGAAGCAGAGGCAGAAGAAGAATCAGACATATAATACCTGGTCTCAGCACTCAGTCTTTTGTTCCGAGAGGGGATCTCACAAAGCCCCGAGCAGCGACAGAGTCAGCAACCACCTCCAAGCGACAGTTGCTTAGGTATGGTGAGGATTTTGAAACATTAAACCCCATCAATCTGGTAGAGGAGTTCTGGCCAGGGCACCCCCGGCCTTTTAGTCATTCCGTATTTTCAATCCTTGTTTATAAATTCTCCTTCATCCCTCTTTCTCCTCCTCTTATTTTCCAATTCTCTTCTGACACTCTCGAAGCGTTAGCCACTCCCTCCCCCCATTTCGTCATCTTCTTTACTGGCACCGTTCTTTTCTTCTCCTGATGCTTCTATATGTAGCATAGTTAGTTTCCTTTTCTTAGTTTAGTATGTCCTGTCTAATTCAAAAACAAAAAACAAACAAAAAAATGCTTCCTTTTCTTCTCATTCCCCCCAGTAATCGGACGGCGATCCCCGTCTTTCCTCCCCTTTCTTCGGACAGCGATCCCCGTTTTTCCCCTTTTCCCCCTTCGAACGGTGATCCCCGTCTTTCCTCCCTTTTCAAGCACTAATCTTCGCAATCCCCGCGCTTGACGGCGATCCCTGTCACTCCCCGCTTTTAGCTTTTCGCTGCAATCCCCGCACTTGACGGCGATCCCCGTCACTCCCCGCTTTCAAATTTTGGATGGCGATCCCCGTCCCCACATTTCCCTGCTCTTGACGGTGATCCCCATCATTCGTGCACTCTTTCTTCGACGGCGATCCCCACCTTTTCCTCCTCCTTCTACTTAAAAAGCGATCCTCGCTCACTGACCAGCATGGTCACGTTGGGCGATTTGGGTGAGGGGCCTTCTTTTCCCCTACACCCTGACTCTGCTTGTCACGTCCCGAGAATTATGCAGCGATATTTAATGCGGAATAATTCGAGACGATATCTCGAGACGTGAACCGTCAGCAAAAAGCCTCTAGCTAGCACCACTAAATGTATAACACAACACATCATCAGGGACCAATATTGAACTCAACTAATCTTTTATTCAAATCTCAACTCATTGTATTCCAAATGGGAACTATTACAGGACTAAGACTCAATAAAAAGAAAAAGTACATTTATTCCTCACTTCTTACTACATGATCTATCACTCAAAGCAAACTACTATAACTAGACTCATAGTTGGAACGCTCTTCACTCGGATGCATTCCCATCCTCGACTTGCTCTTCCTCTTGAAATTCATAGTCCACCTAGATTGGGTAAAAGTAGGGGATGAGCAAACTAGCCCAGTAGGATTTATATCTCAATGTGCTTCAATGATATAAGTGATTAACATTTTAGAACTAGGCAAGTACGATGATGATATGCAAGTACGAATAAAACTCATTAAACATGATATAAAAACAAGCTAGAGAGAGTGATATGATAGAACAAGATTTGTGAACAAGATGACAAGATAGAACTAGCAATAGTCACTTTGTACAACATGCAAGAATTCACTTGATGTCAAGAGCGCAAGATATCACTAATTGCATTAAATGCAGGATGGCCATATCACGCAAGCAAGCAAGCAAGAATGTACGAGCACGATCAAGTAACATTAATCCGGCACGTAGACACTAATGTACACCGAGAAAAGATCCATCAAGAATGTACACCAGGACACGTGTATGTGGTATTGTATCTATCATTCAACAAGCAAGCAAGACTCCCAGCGCAGATGCAACGCCAATAATCATTATACCCCATGGTTAACAGATATCTATGACTCGCCGTCATTGGGGCTAGATTGGAGCCTTGGACACACGCCGTGCCCTGTCAGCATCTCATGTAAATTTTAAATGTAGATACCTACAGTCATTAATAATGGCCAATGAGAGTTTCAATAAGTAAGCATGTGTAATGTCATGTTCATGATGATGATGAGAACAAGTAATAAAGTAATTGAACATGATTTCATGATAACAATGGTCAAGAGATAAATTCGGCAGCATAACGGTATGATTTATACTTTTGTTCAATCTTTACATAATGGCTTTAGTCTAGATTGTAAATCACACTCACGAGAACAAGAAGAGATGGGAAGTGCACGCTATCTCCAGGGAATTTCAACGGTACAACCAACTCGTCGGCCATGTGGGAATCCATGGTCAGAGGATTTACGGAGGCCTTGGAGAAAAGGTCACTAGTCTACCGATTCGGAATGACCGGTAGAGAGGTTCCATATTCCCAAGAAAGGGCTGCCTAGATGTGCAAGTGTGTAGTGATGTACGCGTGTCTCAATTCTCAATCCATCGGTCTCAAGCTAGCGGAAAAAACACTTTAACATGATAGCATGCAATGAAACTATGCACTTAACTAAACATGGATTGTAAGATTTTAAGATAACAATTTATCATTTTAGAGAAACTAGAATAGTTCAAAGAGTTAATCAAAAGTCACCTAAATAGTCACGTCATTAAGAAAGCAATTAGAATAATGTTCGTGTACTTAAAGCTTTTTAAATGGGTTAAACACTTTTAAGTCATTAAGTAGACATCATGTAATGATCAGACCCAAGATATGCAATTTTTTTGCAAGGGTAGTGTCGACACATCCCTTACTGGTGTCGACACAATGCTTCAAACACAAGGCAAAATAATGCAGAATTGGTCAAGTAGTGTCGACACTAGATCAGGTAGTGTCGACACTAGATCAGGTAGTGTCGACACTAGAGACAGCTCCCAGAAACTTTCTGGGTCAATCTGGGATAGTGTGTCGACACTAGATCAAGTAGTGTCGACACTAGAGGCCTTCCCAGAACACCTTTTGGGCTGATTTGGGACAGTGTGTCGAAACTAGATCAGGTAGTGTCGACACTAGAGGCCCTTCCAGAAAAAACTTATAGGTCAAGGGTAACCCGAAAACACGTCTCATGCAGCGATTTACTTACCCCTCTTATAACTCTCTAACAAATCACATTTAGACAAAATGTTTAACACGAAATATGACAAGGACAACTAGTAGAAGAACTTTAATGGGGGTTTGATCTAATTCGGTCTCGAATCTAGAGAAATATATGAAGAACATAAAGCTAAGTGCAACCCGAAATCGCAGTATCATGCAGCGACTCTCTTAACACGCCCATAACTCTCTAACGAAAGACTTTTGGACAAAACGTCCAACATAAAAGATGGTCATGACTACAAGTAGAAGAATTTCATGAAGAAAGTTTAGTCTAATTCGGTGTCAAATCACGTGCATAATAAGAAGAACGGGAAAAGCCCTAACTATGTGAGACTTAGGGAAAACTACGAATGCACAATGTATACTCCATGAAAACTAGTCAAACCAAGTGCAAATGAACCTAGACTCGAAGAACTACATGATGGTGTTGGTTTTCTTTAATCTTGGCCTGAGAACACCTACCTTCTAGGTTGAAGAAGTCTCATTTTTCCAGAAAACCCGAGTTCAGACCACTTGGAGGAGAACGCTTACTGCTCCGTGTATACTGCATGGAATTTGGACATTCCACTTGGGTTAGAACGTAGACTTGACCCTCTTTCCAGGGGTATAATCCTTGCAAGGTTTGGTTTAGGTTTGACCTACCTTTGGTCGACTTCAAGATGACTATCTGTGCAGGTCGCAACAGACGCAACGGGGAAGAAGATGAGCTTCTTGTGGTCGTTCCACAGCTCCTTGGCCACCAAGAGCTCTTCCACATGACCCCAGAAATAGCCACGAAGAGCTCTTCCACATGACCCCAGAAAGTTCTAAACTCGTCCCTAGGGTTTGGGTGAAGAGTATTTAAGCATCTATGGGTTTTAGGAGTCCTAATGCAACAAGGAAAGAAGGTTGCGGGATTGGCTTGTGTCTTCCATAATTTGAAGATTCTTCCTCCATTAGAGAGTCTTGGCTATCAAGCAATCTCCATGGGTGGGTAGGCACGAATTTGGGTTGCCAAGATTGCAAGATCTCTTCCCCAATCCAACTCTAATTACCCCTTTTTAATTTCAGTCTATTTAAGCCACGAATTTCCATGCATTTCTTGTTTTATTGGATTTTGGGTCATATGTGATCCATTGGCCAATTAAGATATTGGGTCATTAATATATAATGTTGGAAGTCTCTCCAACACTTTTATTTAAATTTTTGATTGCATCGTATTTCCGTGTGTTAACGGTTTTCCGACTTGTTTCCTAATTGGATAATCGGTCACAATAACACTTAAACCTAGTCTAAATGATTTTTATTGACCCAAATTTCTGATGGGTCATTAGAAGATATTATTTGAAGCCCATATATGACTTTTATTTAATTTTCTGACTCATCCAAGTACGTGTGATAATGATTTTCCACTTATTCATAATTACGATAATAAGTCGTAAAACACTTTAAACTTGGCTAATCCGATTTTTCTTGACACAAATTTCTTTATGGAACATTTATTAATAATGTTTGGTTGATTATGATTTTACGGAATTTTCCGATGTGTTTTGGCACATACGATAATGATACGTATGTTTAAATACTCTTGTATATGGAAATTATTATTTCCATTTATTCGAATTATTATGTAATTAAAATTTTCGGGGTGTACACTGTTGTAGGCACCCTGAGCTCGGGTGGCCTGCCTTTCCACTAGTCCCATCGGAGGACCCTGCGGCCATGCTACACCCCTTTCTTTCCTTATAATAATCCTCTGGACACTTCTCCAGAGTCCTCTGTAAATCAGCCCTAATTTAGGTTCAAGGGTATAATCTAGCAAGTCCCGTCCCCGTCTAGGATAGTAAGGGTAGTGGCATACCCCGTATATATTTAATTGATCTAGTACAAAGGTGTGGCGCTCTTCTAGCTGTCGAAGAGTTCGTCCAAAAAGTAGTCATTCTAAACATAGAAGCTCAGCACGAAGAGGAGGGGCTAGATGATGGATTTTGTAACGACCCGAACTCCCGGACCCCCGCCAGGGACCCCGAAGGTCGCACCGCCACCCACGGATCCGAAGACCCAGAAGAGTTAGAATTTAGTCCAGTGAGATAAGCAATGAATTCAAATAACTATAACAAGAAAGTTCGTACATTAATAAAGGAAATATGTACAACATGTCCCAAATAAAAGTACAGGTACAGAAAGAAAGGTGCAGTCCTTAAGGGGCATACCCCAAGGACTTGCAAGAAGGCCACTCTCGACTCACGGTACAAGCGCTCACGCTCATAACTCACACTGCTGGCAATGCACGGCGAACAAGCCACCACCACGACCATCCAACAACAAACTCCTGCGACAGCGAGTCCCTACCTGAAGAGAGTAGGGGGGTGAGCCTCGCGAACAAGGCTCAATAGGGATAACCAGCCCTTACCAGCCAGAGCAGCAGGAACTCAACAAAGCGGAAGCAAAACTACTCTACAAAGCAGTAAAGTGGGAAACACCTACCATAGAGTACTACAAAGCAGCGAAAATAGAGTAACGCCACGACCCACACCAGGTCGGGCCAAACACGACTCGCAGAACCAGCGGAGTCAACACAATGCGAGCAAACCCTCGGCACACACCACCGAGACAAAGAAGCTCACGGAACACCGGAGCAACCACGTGAGACCAGAGTCTCACGACCAAGCACCAACATCCCGGACCTCCACGAGATCAGGAAGGAACAACCAGGTGTCACCATGAGAGACACCAAGCAACCATGTGAGAAGCACCATCTCACCACAGGCACGGCCATTGCAGACCTCCACAAGGCTAAGGGCCCACAAGCAGAACCACCCTAGACCCTGGACACGCCACGAGGTTAGGGAACTACACCCTCCGGTTCCACTACAGATGGCACCAAGGAACGGGTTACCGAAAAGCAGCGGGTGGTACACAAGGCACCCCGAGAGAACCCATAGAATGGAAACCACTAAACACGGCCCACAAGGCCAAACCAACAGAGCCCACGGAACTAGACACGGCCAGGTACAACCACCGTGCAGACTTGAGCAACCAGACTCACTTGGAAACAACGTAAGAAACTTCGTCACAACAAGAGCAACCAAGCCACCGCCACAGGCAGCTAAGAGAGGGACACACAGTCCACCCCTCTCACTCACCAGCCGCTGACTCCTGCCTATGACCTCCCTAGGTAGAGTGAGGCTAGCGAGTCACAGCAAAGAAACACAACCACAAACCACTGCATCCCGGCCGAGCTGCGGCCCTACGCCTGACCTCCCTACGCGGCGCTGGAACCAACGTAAAGCGAGGCAGTGAGAAGGACTGGCTGGTCCGCACTGGAAGAGCGCCTCAACCACCTCGAAGACCCAGACCAGCTAAGAGAGCTCTACAAATGACTCTATGCCATTGTCCCCACCGTTTTCCCCTTCTGTTCCAAGTCCGTGACTTGAGCATGCCCGCCACCCGGAGAACTCCCTCTAACAGACGCGCGGGGCTGGGGGTCCTAGGTAACGGTAACAACCTGTCTCGTGGACAAGCCCTCAAGTGCCTAGCACTGGACAAACAGAGAACTGGTGAGGCAACCACCACAGAAACGGCACAGCTGGATTGTAACCAAGACAAGCCCAGCAGCCATAGGCACGCATGGCACCCCTTCCGAAAACCCCCAGAAGGGTCGTCGGCCAATGCCGGCACACACGGCACAGCTCGAGAAATCGGAACACCACGGATAGAATAGAAACCAACGCTCTGCTAATAATCGATTGACAAACAGACAATAGATTATTAGACAGACGCGAGCCTCCTAGCACCGCCGCTAGGACACGGCCACGAAGGTGTGACCTTCAGTCACTGAACGCAGGGAGGCATCCTGCCGCGTTCCCACCAGAAGGTCCTAAGGGAAACCCTGCCCTGGGGCACACGCCGACACGCCAACCGTGGCCACGGAAAATACCCGAGGCAAGCCAGGCCTTGTCGCGCCCTCCTAGCCCGTCGCGATCCCATCGCGATGGGAAGGGCAACCGCAACAAGCACAGGGTCGCGACAGGGAAGCGGGTCGCGACAACAGCCTTGTCGCGATCGGAAACTAGGTCGCGACAGGACCCTTATTGCGATGGCCAACCGCACCACGATAAGGTCGCGTCCGACCGGGGCGACGCCTCCTCTGATGTCACAACGTGCATGGCGATCGCGGCATCAGACGGAAGGCAGACTGCCGGGATGCTACATCCCAGGATCGCCCACACAACACAAACATACATACAATGGGGAGGGGAGCATGGGGAAAGCTGTAAAAGCATGCAAGGGCTCCCAATCCACCCGGATTGATAAGGCACAAGAAATCCCTACCAAAAAGAAGAACCAAACCCACGAATGGGCCTTCTCAAAGCCACGGCCGCCTCCTCCTCACTCCTCGCCGATGTTCCCGCTCCGCACACGAGCCGCCGCCGGCGCCACCAACCTCCAACGCCGGAGAAGGAAGAGAGGAAGACCTCTCCACCTCAAAGAAGGGAGGAAAGGGAGAAAGGAGAGAAATAGGAAAAGGGGAAACTGGCCAAGGCTTTTAGCCTCCGGCCCCCAGAACGCGACGAGGCAGGGCATCGCGTCACCAACCTTAACGCGACGGCTGCCCACACCGCGACCAGAACGCGCCCCCAAGGGACGCCGCGACAACCTGACAGGTCAGTCTGCCACGCCTACCACTCTGACAGGCATCAGATGACCAAAAAGTGGAAAGCAGTCGCGACCCGTTGACGGGCGCGATAAGAACGCGACGCAGGCACTGGTCTAAAACACGGATGACTGTCGCGACGGCTAGCTCCTCGCGACACTAACGCGTCGCCAAGGCTGGACGCGTTAGTGGTCAGGTCATCCCACACACAAACGGAAAGCCAGAAAGCCCGAGATGTTGTATACATCCAACAAAAAATAATTTCATCCTCGAAATTTAAGGGCGAAACCCGGTCGGAGAAAACAACAGGTGCAACGGAACCACTAAGTCACACTTCCCGGTGGTCGACGCTCCCGGTGGTTGCCACCGACCGCCACCCAAAGGAAGTGCATAACCAGACATCAGACGGCTCACAGAGTGCACACCAAACGGTGCGAAGGACACAATGGATGTCGACAACTCCACAAGCATGGCGCGCACTAAAGCCGACCAAAAACACTGAAACCGCCAATCGGAAACCACGCGACTAAACCCTCAACAGACCACGCTGTTGACAACAACCGGTCAGTAACTCCCTCTGTCACCAGCGACTAGACAGAGGTCCCAGCTACTGACGGCAACCGAGGAAAATGCCAAGAGGTCAACCGCAAGACTCCGCTGAATGGCTCTACACAACTAGCAACAGCTAGCACCTACGGCAAGGCCAAACGAGAGTTTCTTAATGGTGACCCAAAACCAATCGATAGCATGCACGTGGAGAACACCACGGCACGCAAGACAGTGTCCGTCGGCACCACTAGATCCCACCTAGATCATCCTCATGGTCCGACCAGGACACACAACGACTGTGGAGCCACAGAAAGCTAAAACACCCACTCCACAGGCACAGGCACAGGCACAGAGGCAAAACCAAAGGAGACGTCTGATATTGGCAAGGCCAAGCAACTCAAGACATCGGCAACCACACGGAAACGAAACAACTGCAGAGGTCGAGGGCAGCACGTCGACCTCAAAGAAATCCAAACCAAAATAGGGTACCCTAACCGAACACACTCGCTCCCCAAAGAGAGAGGAGAAACACGGACACAGGCCATGACCAAAGCCTGGTGTACCACTGATAGGGCTACCTAGACAAGGCAAAGCAGCCACCCCACAGTGGTAACGGTACAGCCACAAGGCACAGGCCAGCATAAAGTGTCCCAGAGGTGGAAAGCTCAACACCTCAAACACTGAGCAAAACTCGCGAAGCGACGCACGAAGCTTACGATCAGGACACACGGCACAACACACGGTGCCAACACAAGCACCAGGAGCCACCTAAGGTGCAACACAATGCACCAAGGCTCCAGATGGAATAGAACAACCCACCTGATCACGAGCACAAGGTGCCACCGCAAGCACCAAAACCAGGCAAGATGCAACATAGTTGCACCAACAGCCGAAACAACATGACAAACAGGAAGGACTCTCCACAAGAGACCTACCACAAGCCACCCTCAAGAAGCCGTAAGCCTAAGAAGGGCACGACAAGCCACACTGGCCTCGAACCCTCAAGGCACAAAGACACGAAACATCGTAAAGAAACACGCTCAAGGTGCAGTACCCAACTGCACCAACGGCCTGAAACGACCCAAGGCCAACCGAAAGGGACTCTCCACCAGAGACCCACACAAGCAAAGCACACGGAGAACTAGTAGCTTCAAGAGCGCAACAACACATCGGCTCTTAGAAGCACACAAAACGAGGCATCACTCCTAACCCATAGGTGAAGAGGGCCATACACCAAACGGCGACAAGTGCCTCTGTAACACTCCATATAAGAATATGTTAAATAAACTAAATCAAAAAACTGCCAACAACTCGGACTAGTCATTTTTAGAGCTCAAGCAAGAAAAGAACTCTGAAGTTAAGCGTGCTCAGTTGGGAGTAGTCCCAAGATGGGTGACCTTTCTGGGAAGTCTACCAACTAGCATGGTTGTTGGGCCAGTTTGTTGGTTGGGTCATCACAAATGGTATCAAAGCCTTGCCCAGCCGGAAGTGTAGGAACTAAGTGCCACACAGGGCAAAGTGCTACACTTGGGAGCCACCTCTTGAGGCCATAATGGCGCAAAGTGTTACATAGTGGGAGCCACCTCTTGAGCATGTGGGGGCCACCTTTAGAATTCTGCCTGCCTGGGGTTTGATTGTGTGCTATATGCGTCCAGCGAGGAGGACCTCGCTTATATAAGAGGGGTAGATTGTAACACCTCAATATGTTAAATGGACTAAATCAGCAAACTACCAACAATTCGGACTAGTCATTTTCAGAGCTCGAGCAGGAAAAGAACTCTGAAGTTAAGCGTGCTAGGTTGGGAGTAGTCTCAGGATGGGTGACCTTCTTAGGAAGTCTACCAACTAGCATGGTTGTTGGGCCAGTTTGTTGGTTGGGTCATCATAGCCTCCAAGCACAGTTGAGGCACAAGCAGAAACATACACTGGGATGATGCTCGCACAAGCAAGCCAAACAACAGAAAACCGGTGCTGCCTCACACTTAACACAGGGCACGCTGCCCTACATCGTCCAGTCAGGCAACAAGAAACCAGCACAGCAAGAGACGGCACAATAAGTCACCACAACCTATCGCACCACAAGAAAACAACTTGCACGAGGGAAGCAACCCGCTCAACCTCAAAACAGCTCAAGGGGAGGGACCTTCGCCACGAAGGTCTCCACGGTGCGCAACACGGCACCAAATGCCATGTGAAAGCACCACCACCCCAAGCAACCCACGGGAAGCAGAGGAAACAACAACGCAAGGCTAGTACTCCCATAGGAGGCACAACCAGCCGAACACCCACGACGCTCGCCAAACAACCGTTGGAAAGAGTGTGTCGGCACGGAAACGCAAGCAACCACAACTAAACCACAGGGACCCATAAGTGGTCTCGCCGGCACAAGCAACCAAGGAAAACCGGAACAAGAGGAGCAACCAGCTCAACCCGAAACAACTCAA
Organism: Colocasia esculenta; assembly: GCA_014218235.1. NCBI lineage: Eukaryota > Viridiplantae > Streptophyta > Magnoliopsida > Alismatales > Araceae > Colocasia > Colocasia esculenta. Next base: position 87,371,317 of record CM024757.1, read on the forward strand.
GGGAAGATGACTCCACCCGAAGGTTGCAACAATGCGCACCTTGGTGACACAACACCACAGTAGAGCAACATCACCCCGAGCAACTGTAGACGCGAGATTTGGCCCATCCCCGCGTGGTTCATGGCCCAATAAGGCTTGTTTGACCATTTGTTGAATTGCCTCGGATGCCATGTAGACGGCAGCATCGATGGCCGCCAACTACATGTTGACGGCAAGCACCCTGGACGTTTACCCCGATTGGCGTCCACATCTCTGGATGTCTGCATGGTGTTGGCGGCAGGATCGGTTGACGTCAACCTGGTTTACTTGGTCTACGCAACTACCCCGAGAATCTAGCCCACTTGCGCCATTCTCTCTCCCATGCACCGGATGGGGCCGTTCCTAAGGGCATTTTGGCCACCATGGCACCCCTTGACCCAGTAAAAATCCTACTTGGCCTCTCCTCATGGTTGGAGCCTTTATGCATGGATTGCCAAGTGTGTGAAGTGTGTTTCTTCACACTAAGCATCCAAAGCTCTAAGCTCCGACCCCACTGCCTATTAACTCCCTCTCTGGCCTTCTAAGAGGGGGAGGAGAGGCTGGACATCCACATGCTACCCTTTTGAGAGAGGAGAGAGAAAGTTGCACCCTACCTTCCATCACTCATCCTCTTGCTTCTCTCAACACTTGGGACGTCTAGGAGGGTTCTTTTGGAGCTGGAGGAGCCCTGTAAGGAGTCTTCAACGCCTGCAAACGAGGATCAACTCCCCATCTTCCTCTCTTTCCTTTCTACTTTCTTTAGTATTTGCATGTTGCACACACCTTCCCACATACTCTAGGCACGTAGGCCACTTCCCTACACACCTAGAAAGGGGTTTCCCAACCAAAAACGGAGGGAAGAAGGGTGGTCATAGCACTTGGCCACCCCTCTTCTCAAGTCCGCATCCGGTATTAAACTTTCCTTTTGGGCTGTTATTTTCATTTTCTGAGCATTCACTACACTTCTTTTAGGCTAATAGAGTCTCTTTCTGTGGCAGGAACGATCTATAGAAGACCGCGGAGCTCTTCTCCTTTGGCCAGCGAAGGGGGAGAAGTTGAAGCCCCATCTCCATCCGCTTTATCACATCACTCCTTGGGCATAGGTAAGGCCCTGGCAATCACAAACTCCCTTTCTCTTTGCTGGTTTTCTTTGTTTCCTCTCTAGTCAACCTAGTCAACCGGAGAGTCAACGGGGTCTACCAGCGACCCAACATTGCCAACGAGAGATCAGCGACGTCCGCGAGCAATCAGAGAACCCCACAGTTGACTGAGGAACGGTGCGTGAAACGGATCGCTCACAGCAACCAATGGAAAGCAGGGGAAAGAGACCCTCACAACGAGTCTCTTCCACAGAAGCATGAACAGCCAAACACCCACGGCACTCACCAGACTACCATCTGGTAGAGCACACAGGGCGCGAGAAATGAAGCAAACCTCCCGACCGTGGGGACACACGAAGTCCCACCAGCACAGCCGGGAACGCGCAAAACGAACAGAAAGACAACCTAGCCAGCGCCACGGCCAAACACATGGCCAAGGGCACAACACCTCGACCGACAATGCCCAAACAGACTGTAATACAGACAGTCTGACCGGCAACATCGATAGCTCATCTCCACACAGAGAGAGAGAGAGCAGTGACGACCAAAACAAACACAAGGCAGCTTGGGGAGGACCTCCACCCAATGTGCTAAGAGCCGTTCTGGGAAAACATCACCTGAACGCAGCCCAAACAAACAGCAAAACACAAGGCCAACAGAGAGAACATAGTAGCCAGCGGAAGCAACACAACTGGGTTGGGAGAACTCCACCAGAACACCAAGGCGCCGTTCTGGAAAAACCAACCAGAACGCACCAGCAACACAACAACAGCATATCTCAACCCTGAGGTAGCACAACAACCGACAGAAACAAGTTCGGAACAGTCCTGAGAGCAACCCTCACCAGGACAATAGCCAACGGTTCTGAGAAACATCACCAGAACACAGGGCAACCAAGCGATGCACCTCAACTTTGAGGGCAACACAATGGCAACCGCCCAGACAACAAAGACATCAAACCAAAGAGGCAACACAGCGGAAGATTTCAACAAGCACAGAAATAGTCCCAAAGAGAGAGGAACCCTCACTAGGACAACAACAAACAGTTCTGGGAAACACCACCAGAACACAGCAGCCAAGCGATGCACCTCAACCCAGAGGGCAACGCCACAACAACCAGAAACGAGCACAACACAGTTCTGGGGAAACCTCACCTCCACCAGAACCAACAGATAAGAACTCCGGGAGCACTTCACCAGAGTTCACAACCAGCCAGCACAAAGCCGGCAACAACCACAGATAGGTGTCACAGTGCTCAACCAGCGGTGCAACATGGCACACAAGCATCTGCTTAGCTCGAGCAAAGATGCCTACTGAGCATAGCATAGCGCACAGCGGCGCACAAGCACACAAGGCCAAACACACAGCCAGCACAACACATACCCCAACAACAAGGGGGACGTCCAACAAGGACTCACCCTAATAACAAGGGGACTGCCAGCAAAGCAAGGACACCTTCGACCGATTCTGTAGACTACAACCCTACACCGGTTAAGGCCACACCACACGTAGGGTCTCTCAGCCTTCGCGACACACCCACACTAGCACGCAGGCCGAAGACGAATCGAACTGCAGCATGAGCAAAATAGCAACCACGCTCGAAGCACGCGCACCCAGCAACAGTAGCAACACTCTCCTGCAGCTCACACTCCGACCCTACTGGAAGCTAGCCACCTGCAACAAAGAGTCAAATGCTTACACCTAACAGAAACTCTACACAGCGGGCCAACAGCGCACGAGTACCTTTTTTGGGACAGCCATAGTTATTAACCCATTACAAATCTCTTTGGACCCTGCCTCTGATACACTGTAACAACTGACCTCCTGGACCCCCGCCAGGGACCCTGAAGGTCGCGCCGCCACCACGGATCCGAAGACCAGAAGGGTTAGAATTTAGTTCAGTGAGATAAGCAATGAATTCAAATAACTATAACAAGAAAGTTCATACATTAATAAAGGAAATATGTACAACATGTCCAAATAAAAGTACAGGTACAGAAAAAAAGGTGTAGTCCTTAAGGGGCATACCCCGAAGACTTGCAAAAATGCCACTCTCGACTCACGGTACAAGCGCTCACGCTCACAACTCACACTGATGGCAACGCACGGTGAACAAGCCATCACCACGACCGTCCGGCAACGAACTCGTGCGACAGTGAGTCCCTACTTGAAGAGAGTAGGGGGTGAGCCTCGCAAACAAGGCTCAGTAGAGATAACCAGTCCCTTACTAGCCAGAACAGCAGGAACTCCAACAAAGCGGAAGCAAACTACTCTACAAAGTAGTAAAGCGGGAAACACCTACCATAGAGTACTACAAAGCAGCGGAAACAGAGTAACACCACAACCCACAACTAGGGTCGGGCCAAACACGACTCTCGTAGAACCAGCGGAGTCAACACAATGCGGAAGCAAACCCTTGGCACACACCGCTGAGACAAAGAAGCTCACGGAACACCGGAGCAACCACGTGAGACCAGAGTCTCATGACACAAGCACCAACATCTCGGACCTCCACGAGGTCGGGAAGGAACAACCAGGTGTCACCACGAGAGACACTGAGCAACCATGTGAGAAGCACCGTCTCACCACAAGCACGGCCACCGCAGACCTCCACAAGGCTGAGGGTCCACAAGCAAAACCACCCTAGACCCTAGACATGCCACGAGGTCAGGGAACTACACCCTCCGGTGCCACCACGGATAGCACCAAGGAACGGGTTACCAAAACAGCAGCCGGGTGACTACACAAGGCACCCCGAGAGAACCCGCAGAATGGAAACCACTAAACACGGCCCACAAGGCCAAACCAACAGAGCCCATGGAACTAGACACGGCTAGGCAATAACCACCGTGCAAGCTTGGGCAACCAGACTCACTTGGAAACAACGTAAGAAACTCTGTCACAATAAGAGCAACCAAGCCACCACCACAGGCAGCTAAGAGAGGGACACATAGTCCACCCCTCTCGCTTTCCAGCCATTGACTCCTGCCTACGACCTCCCTAGGTAGAGTGAGGCTAGCGAGTCACAGCAAAGAAACACAACCACAAACCACCGTAGCCCGGCCGAGCTATAGCCCCACGCCTGACCTCCCTACGCGGCTCCGGAACCAACGCAGAGCGAGGCAGTGAGAAGGACTAGCTGGTCCACACCGGAAGAGCGCCTCAACCACCTCAGAGACCCATACTAGCTAAGAGAGCTCTACAAAACGACTCTACACCGTTGTCCCCACCGTTTTCCCCTTCTGCTCCAAGTCCGTGACTTGAGCACACCCGTCGTCCGGAGAGCTCCCTTTAACAGACGCACGGGGCTGGGGGTCCCAGATAATGGTAACAACCTGTCTCACGGACAAGCCCTCAAGTGCCTAGCACCGGGCAAACAGAGAACTGGCGGGGCAACCACCACAAAAATGGCACAGCTGGCTTGTAACCAAGACAAGCCCAGCAGCCACAGGCATGTACGGCACCTCTTTCGGAAACCCCCAGAAGGGTCGTCGGCCAACGCCGGCACACACGGCATGGCCCGAGAAACCAAAACACCACCAGATAGAAAAGAAACCAATGCTCTGCTAATAATCGATTGATAGACAGGCAATCGATTATTAGACAGACGCGAGCCTCCTAGCACCGCCGCTAGGACACGACCACGAAGGTGTCACCTTCGGTCACTGAACGCAGGGAGGCATCCTGCCGCGTTCCCACTAGAAGGTCCTAAGGGTAATCTTGCTCTGGGGCACACGCCGACATGCCAACCGTGGCCACGGAAAACACCCGAGGCAAGCCAGGCCTTGTCGCGCCCTCCTAGCCCGTCGCGATCCCATCGTGACGGGAAGGGCAACCGCGACAAGCACAGGGTCGCGACAGGGAAGTGGCGATAGCCAACCGCACCGTGATAAGTTCGCGTCCAACCGGGGCGACGCCTCCTCTGATGTCACGATGCGCACGGCGGTCGCGTCATCAGACGGAAGGTAGACCACCGGGATGCTACATCCCGGGATCGCCCACACAACACAAACATGCATACAATGGGGAGGGGAGCATGGGGAAAGCTGTAAAAGCATGCAAGGGCTCCCAATCCACCCGGATTGGTAAGGCATAAAAAATCCCTACCGAAAAGAAGAACCGAACCCATGAATGGGCCTTCTCGAAGCCACGGCCGCCTCCTCCTCGCTCCTCGCCCACGCTCCCGCTCCACACACGAGCCGCCGCCAGCACCACCAAGATCCAGTGCCAGAGAAGGACGAGAGGAAGACCTCTCCACCTCGGAGAAGGGAGGAAAGGGAGAAAGGAGAGAAAGAGGAAAAGGGGAAAACCGGCCAAGGCTTTTAGCCTCTGGCCCCCAGAACGCGATGGGGCAGGGCATCGCGTCACCAACCTTAACGCGACGGCCGCCCACACCGTGACCAGAACACGCCCCCAAGGGACGCCGCGACAACCTGACAGGTCAGTCTACCACGCCTACCACTCTGACAGGAGTCAGGTGACCAAAAAGTGGAAAGCAGTTGCGACCCGTTGACCGGGCGCGACAAGAATGCGACGCCTGCACTGGTCGCAACACGGATGACTGTCGCGACGACTAGCTCCGTCGCGGCACTAACGCGTCGCCAAGGCCGGACGCATTAGTGGCCAATCATCCCACACACAAATGGAAATCCGGAAAGCCCGAGATGTTACAGATTTGGAGTTTATGAAATCTTAGCTGAGAGGACCCGGTGAATGAAGAAGACGGTGAAATAGAGGACGCTGCCGAGATGTATGCCAGTGGCATGAGAAGATTTGATGAACCCACATCGGCAGTGGACGAACCCACTAAAGAGGTAAATATTAGGATAGAATAAGAACCCAGGCTCTTGACTATAGCTTCCAATCTCCCTCCCAAAGAAGAAGAGGCGCTCATAGAGATGCTAAGGGAGTACAAGTATTCTTTTGCCTGGTCATACAATGACATGCCCGGCATTGACCCGGAGTTAGTGGAACATAAGCTGATCTTGAAGCCAGAGGCAATAGCGTTAAACAAAATTAAGGCGTTTTCTTCCTCACATTGCTTTGAAGATGAAGGAGGAGATCGATAAACTACACAAAGCTAAGTTCATCTGTGTAGTCCTCTGTCCTTTGTGGGTGGCTAATATAGTCCCGATGATGAAAAAGGATGGAAGAGTGTGAATCTACATAGACTTCCGGGATGTGAATAGGGATGTCTAAAGGACGATTTCCCATTACCTCATTTGGATGTTTTGATTGATAACACCGCTGGGTATTGTAATCACGGGATTTGCTCCCAAAAAAAATATATGAAAAGGTAAGGAAAACTGACCGTGATCGCCACCAAAGTAGTTGCCAAGAAGAATAGATGGATGAAGATGGGCTAACAACCTTGGAAAAGGAAGAGAAGACAGAGGGCGTACCTATCCCTGTGAACGCGACAAGATGAGGGCCGCGGCCTATTTACCTGAACGCGATGGGAAGACTGGCGCCTTCTGTGTCGCGACAGCAGGGTCGTCACCTTCTGCTTCAGTGGATGAAGATTGTGGGTTCTTTCTTCTATGCTCCTCAGCCGGCCAAGGGGCAAGAGCCTCATGCCTCTTGAAAGGTTGCGGAATTCCCTATATGGTAATCTAGAAGGGGGGTTGAATAGATTACTGTCTATTAAAAATTTACTACAACCCTTTAATCACAACACAGACTTTCTAAACTTGCAACAGAATCAAAGTAAAACCTAGATGTGTGTTGGTGATGTGTAGATGGAAGGACAATCTATCTAGAGCGTATAGAAGCAACTGCCTATCAAACATCTAACGTAGAAACGTTCAAACCACAAGACACGAAGATTTACGTGGTTCGGAGTACACAACTTGTGTATCCTACTCCCGGTCCACACACACACGCAGAATAGACTGCTTAAGAGCTAGTTCGGTGACTACAACTCACACACACATGTTATCTGATGTGCACCCATGATCAGAACACACACACCAGGTGTATCAGCACAAAGACTGCTTGAAACACAATCACAATACACATATGATAGAAGAAAGAAGCAAGAAGAGTTCTGAGTGGAAGGGGAATCCTGATTGAGAACTCTTGGGGAACGTCTGGATGGAGTTCAAACTCATCTTGATGGATTCAGATCGATGGAGAAGCTTGAACCACGATGTTCTATCTTCAGTACTGCTAGATCAATGGATCTTTCTATCTCTGAGCAGCAGGTTGAAGCAGAGCAACAACAACACTTCTGTGCTTGGACTTGCTTTAGGGTTTTGGTGGTGGCTACTTTGTACGAGATTTGCTTCAAATAGTTGCTCATATAGTGGGTGTACATATGGGAGACGTGGGAGTTGGAAACACCCATTTGGTAACTTGGAAAGTTCCGTATCTGAAGATTCTCCGCGTCTGTCGACAGGCCTTGATCATCTGTCGATAAGTAGCAACAGTTTTGCAAAACACAGAAGTCTGGGATTGCGGGTTGACAGTTTCCTGAGTGCATCTGTCGACAGCCGACTGGGCATCTGTCGACAGATGGCTGTTTCTGAACTTTTGGTTTTCTGCCTGTACACATTGTCGATAGGCACCTTGGGGTCTATCGACAGGTGACAGATTTCAGTGCTTCTGATCTGTTTCTCTTGTTTGTGATAGCTGGCTATATGCAGTCATACCTATATGATCAAACAGTATAGTGAGATATTATGAATACATAATAGACCATATTGCACCATGTTATTTGTCATGTATCAAACCTCAATTAAGATGTCATCATCAAAAACATGTTGTTATAAACATTAGAATGAAACCAACATTCTCCCCCTTTTTGATGATGACAAAAATATTCAATTAGTGCACAATTGAGGTCTCCCCCTTTTGACAACATCGAAAAGTATGCACAACAGTCACACATGTAGATAGCAAAAACTGTGAATTCATTAATATGATATGAAGCCTACACAGTACAAAAGTGTTGACTGAAGAGACAGAAAGGGAAAGAAATTACAGATCATTAAATAAAGCAACATGACACAAGACAAGTAAGACTCAGACGGAGATAAGATAACAGGACTTGACCCACTCCTAGACACATAAACTAACTAAGCAGCATCATCGGCAGGCGGTGCAGGAGCCCGAAGGTTGTCATGAAGCTCAGTAGCGATGTTATCCAGGCGAGTGTCAAGTGCTGCAATGCTCGTATCCATCGTGTCCATACATGCATTGAGCCTATCAAATCCAGTAGACATCTGAAGCTGTAGCTGAGCAATCAGATCACGTAGGCGAGCGGGCTCAGCAGAGAGTAGATCTCTAGCAACATCTTCGGCACACAAGAGGTGCAGACTGGGAGTCTTCATCAGCATTGTCATCTACCTGTAGCAACCTGAATTTTTAAGAAAAAAATAAAAATTAAATAAAGAATTAAAACCTAGCTAAATGATATTTAAATGAAAAGAGCATTAAATAAAACCATTAAATGGAAAAGAGTAATGGTCTTTGCTTAATGGACCTCTAGAATTTATTGGGTCAAAATATGAATTTACAAAGGGAGAATAATAAGAAAATACCCTAAATTCGGAGTTTAATTATATCATAATTGGAAAATGGGTTATTAAAGCAATAAAAGTAGCATTAGAGTTGGAATTGGATTCCTAAACCTACCCCATATAGTCTAGCACGAATTTAGATACTATCCTAACCCAATTAGAGATTGGAAAGCAAGAGAGGAAAGGTGGAGTTAGGAAATCTCGGAATTAAGAGGAATTGGGTAGTAGTAGGAATAGGAACTTGTGTTTATATAAATACACATCTTAAATCCTCATGGCCGACCCTAGCTCGTGCAAAGGGGTTCTGGACGTGGAGAAGAGGCCAAGGAGGAGGAGAAATCGAGGAGAGGAAGATCCATCAAGCTTCTTCCTTCGTTCTTGGAGTTCTAAGCCCTAGAAGATAAATCGAGTCAAAGGTAGGCATTCTCACAAGCAAAACCAAATCAAATCCATCTATAGGTAGTTCCAATCACCAGGAACAAAAGTCCTCTTGTTTCATAATTTTCATCGAGCCAATCTTTTGTTCTTGATTTTGAAGTTCTGCATACATGATAACCTCGAGTCATCATGTTTAAATCAGATCTCCATGTACACTTGTTCCCATGCTACGAAAATTTACTGTAGATACTACTTGTTGTGGGGATCTTTTGCCCCTAAAAACCCATTTTTATCAAGCATGTTGCCCGAATTAAATCATTCATCTCTGTTGCACTGGGATCAGGTTGCTTCTTGTTCAACTTGTTAGAACTATGTCGATACCATGATTGTTTCAAATTCCTAATTACTGGAAGTACCCTGCATGTCTAGATCAATTTAAAACTGGTTTCATGATTTTTCATAGTGTATACGTTATTTATGATTTTCTGAACTACCCTATGTCAAAAGGTAAGTTTTTGGACCGCAATCCAGACAGATCAGAGCTCTGTCAGACTCAGTCCACGGACCTGAGAACGCGACGGCCCGACAGGTCGCATTCTCAAGCCCATCGCGACGCCTCTTCTTGTCGCGTTCTGAACGCGACAGGACCCCGTCGCGTTCTGGGCCGCCTGAGCAGACAGCCCTGTCGCGACCCTTTCATGCCCTGTCGCGATCGCCTGACCCTGTCGCGACCTTACAGGCCTACGTCGCCTTCACAGTTTTTGATGAAAACCCATAAAATTATTTCTGTCGTTTCTAATAATTCTTACGCCTTTTTACAGTTATACCCCCAGTAAAAACTTGTTTTTAAAAATAGAGCTACATTGAATGATTTAAATACATATTCACGACTTATTTCTATCTATGATTTCTCTTACACATGCACACACATGAACCACCATATATGACTGAAATCTGGCATAAAATATCTCATATGTATCTGGGAATTTATTGCAATAAAGTATATTAATGGCCTATTTAAAGGACTTGTATTCGTTTCTTGCGTTGTTTATATACCGATATCGACGCTCCACTGTTCTAGAATTCCTCTAGAACGTCGAGCACCTGTTTTAAGAAACTCTCCGTCGGATATTCCTTTCTCCGGACTAGTGAACCCTTGCACAAGGCCTCCGTAAGTCTCCTCTGATCATGGATTCCCACATGGTCGACGAGCGGTTGTACCCTAACACCCATTACACCTTTAGGGATCGATATGATCCAAATGGCTATTAGAAGTTCGCTCTACCTGAATCACGTCGGACCTCTGGACTTGTGCATAACATGGCCAGTGGGAAGATCGTGAATTCCACCTGACTGCCAACACGAAGTGCGCGTGTTGTGCAACTGTTACTATCGCCTGTTTACCCGTCGCATTACGTGCAATGTCCACTAGCTCTCATCTGTACTCTACTGCTCATCTATTTACGTTCACTCTACTATCTCGTCTATTCATCTAGTGCTCTCATCTACTTCTTGGTACTCTATATTGGCCATTGACTGATTGTCTAAAGATAAACATATAACCAATGCCTGGCAATATATAAAGGGCCCGATCTGGTCCTGGGATGTGCGCCGAAAGTGCTAGTGCCCATGGGAGTTAAATGATCAGAGTGTTTGGCATTACACTCAAGTGCTATCTATCTCGACTATCTATATGACAATCAAAACACAAAACGTGCTATACCTCTCGATGTCTAGAATGACAAACAAGTGCTATACTCGTCGTGCTATTATTATACTTGTGCTAGTTGTGCTATGGCCATCCTGTTATTCGTGCTATACTCGATACTTGTGCTATTTTTGGAAACTATGTTCGATCTCATGCTATTGTGCTATCTGTTGCTATATTTTGACTCTCTTATACCTGCTATCTTTAGATACTCTGCCATTAAATGCGTTAATTATTTTAAGCCTGCTTGAGCCTGAGATTTAAGTCCTACTGGGCGTTATCGCTCAACCTAGTTATTGATGTTGTGTTCTCAGGTGAGACCGGGATGACACATACACTCACGAGGAAGGGAATGACCAAGAGTGAAGCCAGGAGTACCCTCGAGTCATTATGTTATCTTAGAGTTGTAGTTAGTTATTTTCTTTATTGCAATGTAATTGGGCCCTATAGAATGGCTCTGATATTAGTGGTTGTAACTAGACATTTGAAAAGTTAGTAATGAGAAAGATTTGCTTTAGTGTTATTCAAGGTGCAATGGTTTGATGTCTAGTACTCACTCTATACCCTTTCCTTGCAACTACCTTCGCGCTCCGATATTCCGCGTCGGGGCGTGACAGTTTTGTGGTATCAGAGCCTAGGTTATTCTAAGTATAGGGTGATCTAGGTTGACCAGCCTCGACTAAGAGTCAGTAATCCTACCTATGAGAGATGTGGGTAGAACCATGGGTAATCAACTAAAATAAACTCATACACGCACAAAAATTAAACTTTTAATCAGCATTATAACTATCCAACTATTTTGTAGGAACTAAACAGCTACAATGACTGCGGAACGTGCCCAGATGAGAGGCATGCAACAGTCCCTCTAGGAACTGACTCGTGCCATACTACAAGCCACCCAGCAAGGCGGTGGTAACCGCGGAGGGAACCAACCAGGTGCAGGCGAGCTGCATCGCAATTTCAGGGGTCTGAACCCGCCTAGGTTCAGTGGGTCTACGGATCCCAGACGAGCGGAGCACTGGCTAAAGGAAACGGAAAGGATCTTCCGTGTAATGCAATGTGCGGACGGAGACAAACTCCTGTTAGCGACATTCCAATTAGAGAAGGATGCCGCGCATGGTGGGAGTCCGTGGAAGCCAAACGGGAAAACGGCCAATTTACTTGGGCCGAATTTAAGGAAGCTTATAATGCTAAGTACTTCTCTGAACGAGTACAGGAAAAGAAAGATGCTGAATTCGCTGCTCTTAAACAGCGAAGCCTGACGGTAGCAGAATACGAAGCCAGTTCTCTAGACTGGCACGCTATGCTGTACATACATCTGATCAACACTAAGAGAATGAAGGCTAAGCGCTTTCTAAATGGCCTAAAGCCTCAGTACATTACTCAACTGGCGCCTCTCGACATACAAACTTATGCCGAGATGGTTAAGAAGGCCCAGCTACTAGAAGATGCTACGGACTTCACTGACCGTATCAAGGGGAAGTTCGTAAAGAAAGAAATGACATCGGGACCAGCATCTGCCAGCCGACCAACGGCAAAAGCGTCCTTTCCACCCAACTGAGGGATCCAGCCAAGATAGGAAACCCAAGGTCTTCATCCCCAACAACCCAGCAAAAGGTAAATGCAAAAACTGTGACAAACCTGGTCACACCGCTGAGGAGTGCTGGAGAAAAGCCGGAGCATGTCTGCGCTGCGGAAGTCGTGAGCATCGCATACCCGAGTGCCCGATGCTGAAAGAAAATGAGAAGCGCACTGCTATGCCTAAGAAACAGGGCAGGTGCAAGCCCTGCACAATGAAGAAACCATCGAGGAAGGTGGCGTGGTAGAAGGTACCCTGCTAGTCTTTTCTTTGCCAGCATTTGTGTTATTGATACTGGAGCTACTCATTCATTCATATCTCAACCTTTGCTGATACCTGACTGCAAAACTACAAACATGGGTTGTGAATTCTCTGTCACAACACCCTTGGGGGAGAAGGAGAAATAAAACCAATACTTTCATCTGCCGATGTAATGATCAGAGACCATAACCTAAAGGCCGACCTGGTATGTATGTCCATGGAAGGGTATGATGTCATATTGGGAGCCGACTGGTTGTCCACATATGGGGCAAGCGTCGATTGTAAGAAAGGAAGAGTGACGTTTGTGACTTTCCTAAATTAGCATTCACTGGGATTAGACATAAGAAGTGGATGTCTCTAGTCTCCGCCTTAAAAGCCCATAACATGATAAGGAAAGGATGTCTTGCTTTCCTTGCGGCCGTCATAGTCGAAAAGAATGGTTCAAAAATAGAAGACATCCACATAGTCCAGAACTACCAGATGTATTCCCTGAAGACTTACCCAGAGTCCTCCTGAACGTGACGTCAACTTCGCCATTGAGTTGACTCCTGGAGCTGCACGGTATCGCGTCAACCATACCGGATGTCACCTGCCGAACTGAAAGCACAACTGATGGAGCTGCTAGAGAAGGGGTTCATCAGACCAAGTACCTCCCCTTGGGGAGCACCTGTGCTATTCGTCAAAAGAAGGATGGGTCGATGAGGTGTGCATCGACTATCGACAACTCAATCAGTACCATCAAGAACAAATATCCATTGCCTAGGATTGACGAACTATTCGACCAAATTTCTGGAGCGCCATATTTCTCCAAGATCGATCTTCGATCTGGCTATCACCAAATGAGGATCAAGGATGACGATATCTTCAAAACGGCCTTCAGGAGTAGGTATGGACATTACGAATTTGTTGTTATGCCTTTGGTCTAACAACCATGCTCCTGCAGCCTTTATGCAACTCATGAACAGCATATATCGGCCATACCTTGACAAATTTGTGGTCGTCTTCATCGACGATATCCTCTATATTCAAAGACCAAGGAGATCATGAAGAACACTTGAGGACCGCACTGCAAGTCTTACTAGACACAAACTATATGCAAAATTAAGCAAGTGCGAGTTCTGGCTCGAAGAAGTGTCTTTCTTGGGCCATGTCATATCAAAGGACGGCATCTATGTTGATCCCTCCAAAGTCGAAGCTGTACTCAACTGGGAGAGACCAACCAACGTCACCGAGATAAGAAGCTTCCTAGGACTGGCTGGCTACTACAGGCGGTTCATCAAGGACTTCTCAAGGATCGGTTACTCACGCGTCTGACACGAAAGGAGAATCCATACTCCTGGAGTAAAGAGTGTGAGAAGAGTTTCCAAACCTCTCAAGACTGCCTTACCTCAGCACCTGTTCTCGCTCTACCAGTAGAGGGAGAAGGTTTCTGTCTACACCGAGCCTCAGGATCGGGCTAGGATGTGTACTCATGCAAAAGGAGAAGGTCATCGCCTATTCTTCAAGACAACTGAAGACACATGAAGTCAACTACCCTGTACATGATCTTGAGCTGGCTGCTGTGGTCTTCGCCCTGAAAATCTGGAGGCACTATCTCTATGGTGAGCAATTCACTGTCTACTCAGATCATAAAAGTCTAAAGTACCTATTCTCCCAGAAAGAACTCAACATGAGGCAGAGAAGATGGTTAGAATATCTAAAGGACTTCGATTTCAACATCCAGTACCATCCAGGTAAGGGAACGCCGTGGCTGATGCTCTTAGTAGAAAGCCAATGGCATCTATCTCAAGTCTAGTCCTTGGCGAGATGCAATTACTTGAACAATTCGCGAGGCTAGACTTAAATATTGAACATAGGGATGATCATGTGTTTGATTGCCAATCTTAAGATCCAATCCGATCTGCTGGAGGAAATCAAGATGCAACAGGACAACGATCCATTCTTGGTTCGTGTCAAGGAAACCTTAGCGGACAGACCGGATTTTGCCATGACTGAAGATGGAAGGTTAGTATTCCAAGGGAGAACTTGTGTCCCAGACAACGAAGCCCTAAAAAGGAAACTAATGGATGAAGCTCATCAAACTAAGTACACTATTCATCAGGAGGTACCAAAATGTATCAAGACATGAAAAGAAACATTTTGGTGGCCGAATATGAAGAGGGAAGTAGCCGAGCATGTAGCTCATTGCCTCACATGTCACAAGTGAAGCGGAAACACCTGCGCCCTGCCGTGTGTACTCAGACCACTAGATATCCAAGAATGGAAGTGGGAAAGCATTGGCATGGACTTCATCATGGGTTTACCCAGAACTCGTGGTGGACTTGACGCCATATGGGTCATCGTTGACCGGTTGACCAAATCTGCGCACTTCTTACCCATAAAGAGTACATGGTCTGTGGAGGTGCTAGCTGCATTATATGTCAAGGAGATCGTGCGGTTGCACGGTATTCCGTCATCTATTATCTCAGATCGAGATCCAAGGTTCACCTCTCATTTTTGGAAAGGTCTGCAAACTGCCCTTGGTACGAAGCTTAATTTTAGTACTGCCTTTCACCCGCAGACTGATGGGCAAACTGAGAGGACAAATCAAATTGTAGAAGACATGTAAGAGCCTGCATTATAGATTTCAAGGGTATTGGAATGAACACTTACCCTTGATTGAGTTCGCCTATAACAACAGTTACCAGGCGAGTATTAAAATGGCACCATTTGAAGCACTTTATGGCAGGAATTGTAGATCTCCTGTGTGCTGGAATGAAGTGGGAGAACAAAATGGTTAGGACCTGACATGGTACAAAGTACAACCCGGGATATACAGATGATACGAGATCGACTCAAGATTGCTCAGTCTAGACAGAAGAGCTATGCCGATAAGAGAAGACGGATCTGGAATTTCAAATAGGAGATCATGTGCTATTAAAGGTATCTCCTACCGTGGTATTCAAAGATTCGGAGTGAAAGGAAAACTTAGTCCAAGATTCATTGGTCCTTCGAAGTACTTGAAAGGATTGGTGAAGTGCTTACAGACTGGCCTTGCCGCCAAATTGGCAAGTGTGCACAATGTCTCCATGTCTCCATGCTTAGAAAGTATGTGTACGATCCTACACATGTCATTCGCCATGATGATCTGGTGTTAAACAAGGACATGACGTATGAAGAGAAGCCGATCAAGATATGGACCGGAAGGTACAACAACTCAGAAATCGTCCCATTCACGTGGTGAAGGTCTTATGGAATAACGCGGAGTGGAAGAAGCCACATGGGAACCAGAAGGAATTATCAGACGCAACCCTGATCTATTCGGTAAGTCATTCTCTCCTGTAAGGTCATATGAATTTGGGGACCAAATTCTTTTAAGAGGGGGAGGATGTAGCAACCTGAATTTTTAGAAAAATAAAATTTAAATAAAGAATTAAAACCTAGCTAAATGGATATTTAAATGAAAAGAGCATTAAATAAAACCCATTAAATGGAAAAGAGTAATGGGCTTTGCTTAATGGACCATCTAGAATTTATTGGGTCAAAATATGAATTTACAAAGGGAGAATAATAAGAAAATACCCTAATTCGGAGTTTAATTATCTCATAATTGGAAAGGGTTATTAAAGCAATAAAAGTGGCAATTAGAGTTGGAATTGGATTCCTAAACCTACCCCATATAGTCTAGCACGATTTAGATACTATCCTACCCAATAGAGATTGGAAAGCAAGAGAGGAAAGGTGGAGTTAGGAAATCTCGAATTAGAAGAATTTGAGTAGTAGTAGAATAGGAACTTGTGTTACATAAATAACACCTCTTAAATCCTCATGGCCGACCCTAGCTCGTGCAAGGGTTCTTGGACGTGGAGAAGAGGCCAAAAAGGAGGAGAAATCGAGGAGAGGAAGATCCTTCAGCTTCTTCCTCGTTCTTGGAGTTCTAAGCCCTAGAAGATAATCGAGGTCAAAGGTAGGCATTCTCACAAGCAAAACCAAATCAAATCCATTATAGGTAGTTCAATCACCAGGAACAAAAGCCCTCTTGTTTCATAATTTTTCATCGAGCCAATCTTTTGTTCTTGATTTTTGAAGTTCTGCATACCTGATAACCTCGAATCATCATGTTAAATCAGATCTCCATGTACACTTGTTCCATGCTACGAAAATTTTACTGTAGATACTGTGTTGTTAGGGATCTTTGCCCCTAAAAGCCCTAATTTTTATCAAGCATGTTGCCCGAATTAAATCATTCATCTCTGCTGCACCTGGAATCAGGTTGCTTCTTGTTCAACTTGTTAAAACTATGTCGATACCATGATTGTTTTCAAATTCTAATTACTGGAAGTACCCTTGCATGTCTAGATCAATTTAAAATGGTTTCATGATTTTTCAGTGTATACGATTAGTTATGATTTTCTGAACTACCTATGTCAAAAGGTAAGTTTTTGGACCGCAATCCAAGACAGATCAGGCTCTGTCAGACTCAGTCCACGGACCTGAGAATGCGACGGCCGACAGGTCGCATTCTCAAGCCTGTCACGACGCCTCTTCTTGTCGCGTTTTGAACGCGACAGGACACCCCGTCGCGTTCTGGCCGCCTGAGCAGACACCCTGTCGCGACCCTTTCCATGCCCTGTCGCGATCTGCCTATCCCTGTCGCTACCCTTACAGGCCTACGTCGCCTTCACAGGTTTTGATGAAAACCCATAAAAATTATTTCTGTCGTTTTCTAAATAATTCTTACGCTTTTTACAGTATACCCCCAGTTAAAAACTTGTTTTAAAAAATGGAGCTACATTGAATGATTTAAATACATATTCACAACTTATTTCTATCTATGATTTCTCTTACACATGCACACACATGAACCACCATATATGACTGAAATCTGGCATAAAATATCTCATAATGTATCTGGGAATTTATTGCAATAAAGTATATTAATTGCCCTATTTTAAAGGACTTGTATTCGTTTCTTGCGTTGTATATACCGATATTAACGCTCCACTGTTCTAGAATTCCTCTAGAACGTCGAGCACCTGTTTTATATACACACTTTACTTGGCTTGTGGTGAACTCTCCGTCGGATATTCCTTTCGCCGGACTAGTGAACCCTTGCACAAGGCCTCCGTAAGTCTCCTCTGATCATGGATTCCCACATGGTCGACGAGCGGTTGTACCCTAACACCCATTACACTTTAGGGATCGATATGATCCAAACGGCTATTAGAAGTTCGCTCTTACCTTGAATCACGTCGGACCTCTGGACTTGTGCATAACATGGCCAGTGGGAAGATCGTGAATTCCACCTGACTGCCAATACGACGTGCGCGTGTTGTGCAACTGTTACTATCGCCTGTTTACCCGTCGCATTACGTGCAATGTCCCACTAGCTCTCATTGTTACTCTACTCGCTCGTCTATTCACGTTCACTCTACTATCTCGTCTATTCATCTAGTGCTCTATCTACTTCTGGTACTCTATATGGCCATTGACTGATTGTCTAAAGATAAACAATATAACCAATGCTGGCAATATATAAAGGGCCCGATCTGGTCCTGGGATGTGCGCCCGAAAGTGCTAGTGCCCATGGAGTTAAATGATCAGAGTGTTTGGCATTACACTCAAGTGCTATCTATCTCGACTATCTATATGACAATCAAAACCAAAACGTGCTATACCCTCTCTATGTCTAGAATGACAAACAAGTGCTATACTCGTCGTGCTATTAGTATACTTGTGCTAGTTGTGCTATGGCCATCCTGTTATTCGTGCTATACTCGATACTTGTGCTATTTTGGAAACTATGTTCGATCTCATGCTATTGTGCTATCTCTGCTATATTTTGACTCTCTTATATGCTATCTTAGATACTCTGCCATTAAATGCGTTAATTATTTTAAGCCTGCTTGAGCCTGAGATTTAAGTCCTACTGGGCGTTACGCCTCACCCTACGTTATTTGACGTTGTGTTCTCAGGTGAGACCGAGGAGGACACATACATCACGAGGAAGGGAATGACCAAGAGTGAAGCCAGGAGTACCTCGAGTCATTATGTTATCTTAGAGTTTAGTTAGTTATCCTTTTATGGCAATGTAATTGGGCCCTATAGAAGGCTCTGATATTAGTGGTTGTAATAGACATTTGAAAAGTAGTAATGAGAAAGATATTTGATTTAGTGTATTCAAGTGTAATGGTTTGATGTCTAGTACTCACTCTATACCTTTCCTTGCAACTGCCTTCGCGCTCCGATATTCGCGTCGGGGCGTGACATCACCAGTACTTCATCTTCAAGTCTGTCATCCATGGCAGCAGCTGGTGCCTTACCCTTTAGTTCCCTGGTAACTACTCCATCAACCAGCGTATACCCCATGCGATGTGCAGCAGTGAGATCAAAATTGCTGCGAGAGTTTAGCTCGAGACACTCACTGTCCGGAATGTTGATGCCAATGAACCTCAGGAGGGAAGTGAGAGGACAAGCAAATGGCATGGATTTCTGGGGATTATAAAAGCATTGAAGGATTAGGCCAAGCATCAGGGCAGGTAAGTTGATGGGCTCGCACTTGAGGAAGAAGGTAAAGAGTGATTTGTGAACCTCAGTGACGAGTTCCCGACTGCCATGCTTGGGCGCAATGAGGGTGGTGAAGATATGATGGATCATGCGGTTCAAGGGAGGAAAGGAGTTGGCATTTAGCTTTGCAATGTTCTTCGTACCATCATAGGGTTGAAGAGTGATGAGGGGATAGTACTCAGAGACAGATGGTTTATGTGTAAGGATAATGGCCCCAGAGTTATGGATTTGAAGGGCAGTGTAAGCAGATTAGCAGTAAGTTTGAAAGTGGTGCCCTTGATAGTGGTGTAAAAATCCCTGGGCCCGGTGAAACCAAGATTGTTGAAGAATTCACTGATGGCAGTGGGAGAATAGATCTTGTGAGAATATAGAAAGACCGTCCAGCCCTGGGTGTCAAAGAGGGGTTGGAGGTTCGGAAATAGGTCTGCCAGAGAGGGGAAATCTACATACCAAGGTTGGACAACCTTGGTAAAGGATCTCTTAGCTCGAGTGAGATTCAGACGAGGAGGAACAACGAGTTCGGGCAACCGATCATCCCGAAGCTTCGTCCGGCGCTCAGCAGGAGCACGGGAGTCTTCACCAGTGTGAGAGGAGGCGGGACGACGACGAGACATCATCTTCTTAGCCCTGGAAGCCATGAAGACGATAGGAGCAAGGTGTATGAAGGGGATGATGGATGTAGATAGTAGTACAGGAAAGAAAGAGCAAGAGAGGAAGGGGATAGGATTTCTCATCCAGAGAAGGGAGGGAGGTTGGTTGGGGAGGAAAGGAGGGTGATTTGGTGGTGGAGGAGGAGAAAGAACCGGGGTTGCCTTTTGAAGAGATTGGAAGGAAGATTAAAAGGCAAGGGTCCCACCAAATCAGCCCCAAACGGCGTGCCCGTTGGACTTCCCAAATTCGGGCTGGCACCGGCTGTCGACAGACGCCCTGGGGCCTATCGACAGGCGCCTTCAAAAAATGCGCCAGACTGTTGTTTGTTTGGATTTTGAAGAGGAACTTCTGAGCAGTGTATACACGTTGTATATATAAGGTGTAAAATAGGTGAACACACATTGGAACCTATCATATGCACGGATATGAAAGCCATCCCATTTACCTAAATGGTTTAAACATAATACTCAAGGAGTTTCAAGTTAGAGCATTAAGAGAACATCTTACGGACATTGAGAAAAGACACCATTACCCTTGTTTGATTAAGAACATTGTAGAACAACACTGTCCCTAGTTTATGATGATCAAATGATGATTGAAATGAACGTCTAAATTTCTTGATAACCATAAACACCAATGACCCCGTGATTTGAGACACAGTGGAGGCTTCACTCTATTTCAATTTTTCTTTGTTTGCAATGAATGAATGCAATGGGAAAAGTGGTAATTAAGAGAACTTCACACCTTTTGACGTGAGGATAGACATGACAAGTGCCCATACCCCCAGTTACTCAGTGGAAGTGTCCATCATACCGTTGTATAGAGATGATGAGATAGCTTTTTGACGCGAGGGCAGACATTTGTGATGCCCATCTCCCTGGTTACTCAGCAATACACATCATTGCTCTACCTTTATCCCAATTTTTAATTGACTTTTATCTAATTTTTGTTGTTTTTTAGAAATAGGTAGCTTTTCTCCATTTTAGATTAAAACTCGAGATCAAAGAATGTATATGATTAGCAGTCAATATTAGACATAAAGTTCAATGACCATAAGACTTTTCAAGTTACTTGAGAATAGTGTTTGCCTACAAGGAGATTATTCAAGAGAGTTAGGTGTTTATCCTCTAAGATAGTTCAATGTTTTCATAATGATATAACCTAGACTCATTCATGAGTAGTATGTCAAAATCATGGTGGTTTAGGGAATAACATTAATATCATGTGAATATGATGGAGTCAAACATGCATAATCACCCAATAGACACCTTAGTTGAAAGACATGAACCTGCTCAAGAAGTGTGTGATGAAATAAGCATGAATTTCCTTGATTGAGGGTGTCTGTCGATAGCTAGAAATAGTCTGTCGACAGCTACACACATACAGAATGATGCCTGATCAGGGATGTCAGAAACTGTTGTGGTCTGTCGACAAATGAACTTTCGCCTGTCGACAGATGCACACAGTTAGAAGATAGACTGGTTGGGGTTTTCAAAAATTGTACATAGCTGTTGACAGATGGAAATTCGGCTGTCGACAGATGTACACAGAGTGTAGAATCTGTGTTATGTGGAGCCTGATCTGTCGACAGAGTGAATGAGGACTGTCGACAGATGCTTGTGCAAAGCCAGTTTAAGGTTAGAATGAAGTATGAAATGATCATTGCATGTGATGGAATTTAAGATACACAAAGGATGAGTGATTTCCTTCACGATGACATCCATCTAACCTGAACTTGCTCCCCCATAGTGTGTGCTTATGTGTACACATACAATCAATGAAATCAAGACACACTTGCACAACTAGACCAATCAAAAACACACAAGAGCATGTATGAGGACAGACCATGAAGTGATTCAAATTTTATTTTTTGTTTTTAAGGAAAAGAGAGAATTGGTAATTTGAGAAGAAACTAATGCCTCATAGAAAGTAAATGACCCTTACATGCAACCATGACTATGGATACTTGGCGGAGAATATTTTCTCACGCATAATGAAAGTTTCCAAACAAGCATTACTTGTTCTTCCACAAATCACCATTTGATATACCTCATAGTTGGTGCACATTAGGGACAATGCTTAGTATATGGATGAGTTTCATTGCATTTTGCACAAGCCCAATTCCCGTCTCAATGTGGTGAATCTATCTTCAGCAAGGTTTGGTAAAGATATCAGCCAATTGTTTTTCAGTGGGTATGAAGCTAATTTCCAAGGTTTTGTTGGCTACCTCATCTCTCAAGAAATGATGACGAATTTCTATGTGTTTTGTCCTAGAGTGTTGAATGGGATTCTTTGATAGATTGATTGCACTAGTGTTGTCACATAGGATAGGTGTGCATCCAATGTCGATGTTATAGTCACACAATTGACTTTTTATCCACAACACTTGTGCCGCACAACTCCCTGCAGCAACATATTCTGCCTCTGCAGTGGAGAGTGCAACCGAGTGTTGCTTCTTGGATGCCCACGAAACCATGCAACCACCAAGAAGTTGGCAATAGCCACTAGTGCTTTTCCTGTCAATTTTACATCCAGCATAGTCAGCATCAGAATATGAAATCAACTCAAAGCTACTACCTGCTGGATACCAAAGCGTACCTGAGAGATATCTGAATATTCTCTTAACTGCAATTAAATGGCTTTCCTTTGGACTAGATTGGTATCTAGCACAAAGGCAAACGCTGAATTGAATGTCCGGTCTACTTGCAGTAAGATAAAGGAGTGAGCCAATCATACCTCAGAATTGTTTGGCATCTACCGGTTTACCTTTCTCATCGTTTTCCAGTTTTATACTTGTGCTCATGGGTGTTGAGGCAGGCTTAGTTTGTTCAAACTGAAACCTTTTCAGTAGCTCTTTGACATATTTTTCTTGGTTTATGAAGAAGCCATCCTCCAATTGCCATCCTCCAATTGCTTAACCTGCAAACCAAGAAAGAATTGAAGCTCCCCCATTAGACTCATCTCAAATTCACTGTGCATGTGTTTGGAAAATTCCTCACACAGTGAAGGGTTAGTAGAGCCAAATATAATGTCGTCCACATAAACTTGAACAACAATGATATGAGTGCGAACTTTCTTTGTGAAGAGAGTTTGGTCTACCTTACCTCTTGAGTAGTTTTTACTTACCAGAAACGTGCTTAGTCTGTCGTACCAAGCTCGGGGTGCCTGTTTCAAACCATAAAGAGCTTTGTGCAATTTAAAGACATGGTTAGGTTTATTATGATCCTCAAAGCCAGGTGGTTGAGAGACATAGACTTCCTCTTTGATGTAGCCATTCAAGAAGGCAGTTTTAACATCCATTTGAAACAATTTGAACTTGTTTGAGCATGCATATGCTAGCAATATTCTAACTGCTTCTAGCCTAGCTACAGGTGCAAAGGATTCTTCAAAGTCCACACCAAATTCCTGATTATATCCCTTTGCAACCAGTCTAGCCTTATTTCTCACCACTTTACCCTCTTCATTTAGTTTGTTTCTAAAGACCCATCTTGTACCTATGACAGACATTTCAGGGGATTTAGGAACTAAACTCCAGACGTTGTTTCTCTGAAATTGCCCAAGCTCCTCATGCATAGCATCAATCCATGAATTTTCTTTTAAGGCTTCTTCAACATTTTTTGGTTCCACTTGAGAGACAAAAGCTAAATGGTCCTGTTCAACTATTTGATTAACCTGAGATCTAGTTTGAACTGAATCATTTATATCTCCTATCACATTCTCAAGTGGGTGATCTTTGGAGTACCTCACATTAGTTACTGTTGAAGGCCCGGGTTGATCTTGCAATTGAGGAGGTTGTTCTGGAGGAGGGAGTGCTTGAGGAGATTCAAGTTGAGGTTCTTCCTCTTGTGGATCTTGGTCAGGTACATCTTCTTGATTTCTGAACAGATGAACGTCATCTTCATCATCATACCTGCGAAGAAATCCATTCTTTGTTTTTGAAACAACTTGAGAGTTTTTTTTTCCTTTTCTTTGTAGTTCCCCAAGTGTTGTTCCTTCAGTTTCATCAAACCTGTAAGCATTTGCAATATTAGGCTTGGTTTGAGATTCATCAAAAATAACATGTGGAGTTTCTTCCACTGTTCGAGTTTTAAGATTAAACACCCTATAGGCTCTAGAGTGTTCTGAGTATCCAAGAAAAATACCTTGATCACTTTTGGCTTCAAACTTGTCCAAATCATTTTTATCATTGTTATGTATGAACACTTTTGAGCCAAAAACTCTGAAATACCCAATAGTGGGTTTCTTACCTTTCAGGAGTTCGTAGGGGGTTTTCTTGAACACAGGTCTTACCATGGCTCTGTTAAGAATGTAGCATGATGTGTTTACCGCTTCTGCCCAAAAGGTTCTTGCAAGTTGATTTTCGACCAGAAGTGTGCGAGCCATCTCCACCAAGGTTCTATTCTTTCTCTCCACAACCCCATTTTGCTCTGGAGTTCTTGGGGAGGAGAACAAGTGTTCTATCCCTTGGTTCCTGCAGAAATCAGAAAATGAGTTGTTGTCAAACTCTCCCCCATGATCAGTGCGGATGGAGCATATTTTGTTGACATTTCCATGCTCAATCTTATTGAAAAATTCTTCAAATACTTTCATTGCTTCATTCTTGTGAGCCAGAAATTTCACCCAAGTGAACCTAGAAAAATCATCTACAATGACAAAACCATATCGTTTGCCATTGAGACTCAATGTTCTCGTAGGTCCAAATAGGTCCATGTGCAACAGTTCATAGGATTTAGAAGTACTCACCGGTGCTTTTGATTTGAAGGATTTCCGGGTTTGTTTTCCCTGTGCACATGCATCACAGAAATTTTCATTCTTGTTAAAAGGAATTTCAGGAAGTCCACTTACCAATTTGAGCCTCATGATCTTGTGCAACACATTATAACTTGCATGACCAAGCCTACGATGCCACAATGTAAGCTCATCCTGTTTGTTTGCTACAAGACACAAATTATCATTTTCTGGATCATCTAAGTCAACCATATAGATATTATTTATTCTTTTTCCAGAAAATTTCAGACTTCCTGTTTCCTTATCAAGAATTTGACATGAATTAGATTCAAAGACAATTTTATGACCCTTATCACACAATTGACTTATACTAAGCAAATTATGATGAAGGCCATCAACAAGCAATACATTGTCTATTGAGTTAGAGGCAAACTTACCAACCTTACCTGAGCCGATGATCTGGCCTTTATTGTTACCTCCGAAAATGACTTGACCTCCGTCTTTTTCCACGAGCATACAGAATTTTCCTTTGTCGCCCGTCATGTGCCTCGAGCAGCCACTGTCCAAGTACCATTTGTTTTGATTGTGGGCTGCTAGGCATTCCTGCACATGTGGATCAGACAAGAGGTTTTGGTACCCAAATTACTTTGGGTGCCGCTGTATCATTCATGCCAAACAGTAAATGCTTTGGAATCCAAACTTGTTTATATTTCAGTTTATTTGGATTGTTCCAGCATTGTTTTTCATTGTGCCCAACTTTCTTACAGATTTTGCATGATGATGGTTTGTTGACAACAGTGGGCTTGATGTTCTTAGGAGCATGCATAGGCATTTTTCCCTTTTGTTGCCTTGTTAGTCTAGCTTTAGGAGCTTGAGGTTTGTCCTGTCGACAGCCCTGTTTGGGGCTGTTGGCAAACTCTTTAGTTTGACTTGCAACAAACTTGGTAACTTTAGGTTCCTGTTTCTTACCCTTGGTTTGATTTTTCTTGTTCTTTGAAGGGTTTTGTTTGCTTGAACATGGGCTAGGATCAATGAAAGGGGTTAACAGATTTTTGCCAATTTCTTTTTGTTTTACTGGTTGATACCCTATCCCATGCCTTGCAACAAAAACATTGGATCCTAAAATTGCATCTAGATTCTGTTTTCCCTTTACCATGGTAGTAAGGGCTTCAGATTTTCCTTTTATCTCTTTTTCAGCTTTTTCCAATTTTTCCTTTAGCTTATCATGCTCACTTTGAAGAGACTCAAGGGAGTTCATTAGATCATCTTTTTCCTTTTGAACTTCTTGGAGTTTAAGTTTCATGCTATCCATTTCCTCACTGTGTGTTTGTTCATCAGTTTTCATCATTTCAATTTCCTTATTCAAGGATTCAATCTGTTCATTATTGTTTGTTTCATGAACAAGGGAATTGATTTTCTTCTTGAGTGCTTTATTTTCAGACTTTAATTCACAGAATTTTTCAAATAAAATAGTATAAGCTTCTTCCCATTCATTAACTGAATAAGTTTCAAAGGAAGAGTTTACCTCGTTGGAATCATCACTTCGTGCCATGAGACACTGAACATCATCATCTCCCGAGGTAGCTTGACTGTTCTCATCTTCGTCTTCATCGCTCCAAGTGGCCATCATTGCCTTGGCTTTCTTGAAGGTGAATTTGTCTTTCTTCAGTTTTTTCTTGAGCTCGGGGCACTCTCCTCTCATGTGCCCTTGCTTCTTGCACTCATAACAAACAACATCAAATTTTTTGTTAGTGGAATCAAATCTATTTGAGAAGTCTTTCTTTTGGAAAGTTTTAGAGTTACCTGAACCTCTCCTTTTAAATTTCAAAAAAAAATTGAACTGTCTAGTGAGCATGGCCATCTCATTCTGCTCACTATCACTTGAGGTTTCAGGCTCATCACTTTCCTGTTGAGCATCCCTTTTGGAACCTGAAGAATTTTTCTTGGATGCTTTTAAGGCAATAGACTTTCTTGGGTTCTCTTCAGTTTCCTTTCTTTTAACATTAAGTTCATAGGTCATTAGAGAACCAATCAATTCATCCACTTTCATTATGTTGAGATCTTTAGAATCCTCAATGACAGTGGCTTTGGTGTTCCATGAGGATGGAAGAGATCGAAGTATCTTCCTCACCAAATCACTCTCTGAGTATTCTTTCTTAAGACCCTTTAGACCATTTATAATAAGCATGAATCTTGCAAACATGTCAGAGATGGTTTCATCATTATTCATTTTAAACATTTCATATTCTGAAACCAACATGCTTACCTTGGATTCCCTTACCTGAGACGTACCTTCGTAGATCAACTCAAGTTTGTCCCACATCTCTTTTGCTGAGGTGCATGTGGAGACTCTTGAGTATTCCTTGGGGTGGACCGCGCACTGCATCATATTGAGGGCGCTCCAATTGAGTGTCCCCTTGGCGATCTGGTCCTTTGTCCAGGTATCTTCGTCCTGAGGCAAGGTGTACGCTCCTTTGCTGACTATCTTCCACAATTCGTAATTTTGTGCTCTCAGAAACACCTGCATACGGTTTTTCCAATACGGATAGTCAGTGCCATCAAAGAAGGGTGGCCTGGTCACTGAGTGTCCCTCGGCCATGTACCCCTTGTTAGATTCCATAAGACCGAAGATCTCCTGATCGTAAGATCAAACAAGTATAACAGTAAATCGGAGAAACTCGGCTCTGATACCAATTGAAAGGTTGCGGAATTCCCTATATGGTAATCTAGAAGGGGGGTTGAATAGATTACTGTCTATTAAAAATTTACTACAACCCTTTTAATCACAACACAGACTTTCTGAACTTGCAACAGAATCAAAGTAAAACCTAGATGTGTGTTGGTGATGTGTAGATGGAAGGACAATCTATCTAGAGCGTATAGAAGCAACCTGCCTATCAAACATCTAACGTAGAAACGTTCAAACCACAAGACACGAAGATTTACGTGGTTCGGAGTACACAACTTGTGTATCCTACATCCACGGTCCACACACACACGCAGAATAGACTACTTATGAGCTAGTTCGGTGACTACAACTCACACACACACGTGTTATCTGATGTGTACCCACGATCAGACCAACACACCCAGGTGTATCAAGCACAAAGACTGCTTGAAACACAATCACACATACACATATGATAGAAGAAAGAAAGCAGGAAGAGTTCTGAGTAGAAGGGATGAATCCTGATTGAGAACTCTTCTGGGGAACATCTGGATGGAGTTCAAACTTCATCTTGATGGATTCAGATCGATGGAGAAGCTTGAATCCACGACATTCTATCTTCAGTACTGCTGGATCAATGGATCTTTCTATCTCTGAGTAGCAGGTTGAAGCAGAGCAACAACAACACTTCTTGTGCTTGGACTTGCTTTAGGGTTTTGGTGGTGGCTGCTTCTGTACGAGATTTGCTTCAAATAGTTGCTTATATAGTGGTGTTTACATATAGAGAGACGTGGGAGTTGGAAACACCATCTTTTGTAACTTGGAAAGTTTCCGTATCTGAAGATTCTCCGCGTCTGTCAACAGGCCTTGATCATCTGTCGATAGGTAGCAACAGTTTTGCAAAACACAGAAGTCTGGGATTTCGGGTTGACAGTTTCCTGAGTGCATCTGTCGACAGCCGACTGGGCATCTGTCGACAGATGGTTGTTTCCTGAACTTGGTGTTTGCTGCCTGTACACATCTGTCGATAGGCACCTTGGGGTCTGTCGACAGGTGACAGATTTCAGTGCTTTCTTGATCTGTTTCTCTTGTTTTGTGATAGCTTGGCTATATGCATTCATACCTACATGATCAAACACGTATAGTGAGATATTATGAATACATAATAGACCAAATATTGCATCAAGTTATTTGTCATGTATCAAACTTCAATTAAAATTGTTCATCATCAAAAACATGTTGTTATAAACATTAGAATGAAAACCCAACACCTCTCCTGTCTTCAAAGACCTGCCAAGATCATCAAAACAACAGGAAACCCATTAGAAAACTCGTGTATGATGAATCTATTCCAAAAATATGAAGAAACGTGTGCTATTTTGGGGGGAACTCACGTAGGATGGGTTTTTAACCCCCTTTGGGTGATTAAGATTGGTGTGTGTGGTGTGCTCTAATGAAATCTACGAAGAAAATTATGCTAAGCATGCATGAATGAAGAGAAGAGTTGATGGAAAGGAGAGAGAGAAAGCATAGTCGAGGGAAAAACGCCCTGGGGGCACTTCCTGGTCGTCTGGAGGCAGAGCACTCTTCTGAGGAATCGGAGCTCTCTGGGAGAGGAAGCAGCAGACGCTGGTTCTGCCCTAAAAGATGCAGTATTGAGAGACTTATAGGTGATTATTCCTGGAAGGGCTGTGAAGGGAATAATGGGCAAGAGTCCGGGTTTGGGTAGGTATGGCCATGCATGGGCGATTAGAACTCGGAAAGGAGGCTTTAAGGAAGGTCTTCACGAGTTTTGGTAGGATTTGGATGCATTTAGGTCGACCAAAAGAAGGAATATCCATGCATGGCAAGTGTCCAAGTCATGCTCGGAAAGGATTCCCTGCATGGCATCCAGAACGAAACGGCCTCCTGGTCGCCACCTGGATGGCGACGCCTCGACACGTCGCCTTCCTTACAAGGAAGGTCTATTTCTGGCAATTTTTCAAGGAATTAAAGGCCAATTTATGAGCGCGACGTATCGAGGTGTCGCCGTTTGAAGGAGATCGATTCTGACTTGGAAAATCGTTACAGGGCCAGATAGCGACAGGAAGGGTGTCACCTTGTATAGGGGAAAACGACAGGGAGGTTGTCGCCTTCAGGGACTTTTCAGCACATGGCCATACAAAGTGTCTGATCTCTTTGCACGGGCATCAGATTGACGCACGGTTTGAAACGTCGGATTCCTAACCCGGAGAGCTACGAGATGATGATGAAGATTAATTGATTTGACCAGGGAGAACCCACTAGGGTGATGAATTAATGAAGAAGATATCATGATTGGAGAAAGCCAGCTTGGTGATGATGAGCCAATGTGGGGCATCAATGATATGACGAGGAATTTAGCTCGACTTATGGGTCAGAAATGGGTGTCTACAGATTGCCCCTCCTTGATGCCTGCTTTGCAAGGGAGTGGAGCGATAATGGAGCGAAGATGGCATGAAATGAAGGTGTAGTGTAGTGAAGCGGAATGAGATGAAAAGCGGGCATCAAGGTAAAGAGACACCCATTCTGAACGAATAAGCAGCAAGAATTATCCAGCTATCTTCGAACATGGCTGGGAACAAAGTGCAAGGATGGTTCCAATTTAGGATGAATAAAGATCAAAAGAAAAGAAGTGATCAACCTCTTGATTCAAGAGGTACCCTGGCTATCTTTAGCTTGCAGGTTTCGTTCATTAGGGGATAGGTGCTGCCTGGCGGGTCGATTCGACTCTGGCCTTCGAGCGAATCACGACTAATGAGCGGATCGGAGGGAAAAGGAATGACTGTTATAATGAATGGGGATGAGAGGAATCCTGAATGGGAACCATACTGGCAGACTGGACCGAACAACTAGCTCGAAGAAGACTTTCAAATTTGGAATGGAATGAAATTCTTGTCAGAGAAATGAGGTCCGGTTGAAACATCATTGAGAAGCTGACTTTGACTAATCATGAAGCATGAAGCTCAAATTTCCTAAATGATGCATGATGGGCTAAAAGAAAGAAATCATAAAAACAAATGCAAAGAAAATGAGAAAATAATAAATACTCAAAGATAATATTGCTAGACAACACGAGCAAGGGTCAAGACACTTCGCATCCCTGACGTGCGATAGAATCCATCGTCCCCGAGCCATATCATCTAACGGCCTATCCAGAGATTAACAGTGTGTACCTAGATCATCCTTGTTTTTGGTGAAGGGGAACTCAGATCCCAGAACACACTGAGAACCTGTCGGTCCTTGAGATGATATAATAGCGTAGATACCATATAGTAATGTAGAGATAGGGTTAGGAATACTTACCTGACTTACCTGACGAGCCGTCTCTTGGATTTTCTGAATTTTTTAGATTTTTTGGATTTTCTACATTTTCTGACTTTTATGGATTTTCAACAGTTAAAGCAATAAAGAGCATGACACAAGCTTGAAATGCACAAAAAATGATGGACAAACTTTAAAGCATAAGTGCAAACTCACGGGAAGAAACAATCAATGATCACATGGAAGAAATAGGCAGTAAAAGTGCACACACACAGAACGCGACAAGATATGGGTCGCTACCCTACTCAGAACACGATGCCCAATCTGTCGCCACCTGAAGGCGACGTATCGATGCGTCGCGACCATAGGAATTGCGGCCAGAGCACAAACAGCAACCTCCCAACCTCATGTTTGTCTCCTACTTGGACTCTGAAAGCTTTCTAATCCAAGTTCCACTCCTATTAACTCTTCTGAACCTTCTCCCATCATGAATAGGAGTCTTAAGCCTCTATAAATAAGGGGTGAGAGGTCCAAACTCGGAGCTCACACTTTCCTCCTCTTCTCTTCAAGTTTGCAAGCTCCAATGGCCATAAAGAGAGCTCCAAATGCTTCCATGGGTGAGGAGGCTCCCTACGAAGGTCCCAAGCGTGCCCGGACAACCTATGGCGCTCTCCTGAGGCTGACGGATGTCCCCAATCATTTGAACAACAATGAGGATGTGAGAGAGGTATGCAAAACAGTGTTTTCAATTTTCAATTATTTTTTAACTCCGAATTTCTTCTTTAATGCACGTCCTCCTCTTCCTCTCCTTCTCTTTTCCTTTTCTTCCTCTTCTCTAGCTCTTCCCCGGCTCCCGCCGCTATTCTAAGCTCACGTGGATAGCACCCATGATCAAAGCTCTACCCATGTATGTAATCTGTTTCTTGAGAGAGTGGGGATTGGGGGGTGTGTTGATAGCGGCCCATAATTACCACAAGATATCTTTTGATTGGCATAGCATCACCGCCTTGATTGAATTATGGCACCCACAAACCCATACCTTCATCTTCCCAAAATTTGAGGCGACCGTCCTTCTTGAGGAGGTCGAGGCGTTCTTGGCTTTGCCTAAGACCAAACGGGGGGATGAGCAAAATATCTGCTACACCGTCGAGCCCATCAACCCAAAGCTTATCTTAGGAGAGTTTATGACGGATCCCGGGGATGTCTACACCATGATCAGTCCTCAATTCATCCATCTTGTTCCTTTGTCTAAGTAGGTCTTCTCTCAATGTAAGAACAAGAGTGGGGATCACCGGGAGATAGCCAAAGCCGTGGCTATATGCTTGTGTGGGGTAGTACTTTTCCTGTCTGCAGATCACCTTATAGATTATGTGAGCTTGAGTGCCATTAGTGGGGTATGGCGGGGAATTCCCTCTCTCACACAGTCTTGGCCTACCTCTATGCGGGTCTCACCTCGGCATCTACGGGGGGCCCACTCTATGGCTCTATGATTCTCCTAGAGTGCTGGTTGGGGGTAAGGATAAAATTCAAACCTGCAGAGAATCCCACCACCGAGAGTCGGATCTTTGGGTGCCATCCACTGTGCTTTATCGGCGAGGCGGCCAAGTTCCTCGATCGAGTTATTTGCAGGATGGTGGACAAGAAGACCCGGAGTGCCTGGCGGCACTACTTCGGCACACTTCCGGTAGAGCATTTCGCCTTAGGCATAGCGGCGTTACGCGAAGTGGAAGTACGGCTTCCTCTTGGACGCGGATTGGACCTTCAACTTGTGGGAAATATGGCGATGGTGCTCTACAACCCACAAAGATGCTATCTTCAGATCGGGAAGCCAAGGACCAAGCTACTGCAGCTGTCTCACTTGCCTCCTATGAAGAAGAGACGTTTGGGAGATCCGGAGGACGAGCAGGCTGTGCGGAGTGCGCTGGCGCTATGGCGTGCGTGTGCTACCCACGCTCTACCACCTACGCTGCACGAGGAGCGGGAGACATACTAGGCGTACCTTCGTGAGCACGAGAAAATTCGGCCACTCAGGGACAGTGAGCTAGAGAGAGAGAGACATGATTGTACTTTTTTGTGAATTTGAGAGATTTTGAGGGATTTGATGTGAGAGACATGTATCAGGCATTTGATGATTATTATCAACTTTTATTTGATGTAAGCATTTAGAATTTGCAATGAAAATCCGATTTTTTAAGAGTTCTGTGAACAAACTGAGAAGGCGACGGTCTCGGCGTCGCGACTAGAAGGCGACAGGTCAACGGTCGCGACCCTTCTCCTATCGCGACCGGGGCCCTGTCGCAACCTAATCAGAATGCGACGGACTCCTTGTTGCTTTGACAGGACCGAAGCGGATTTGAAATTGGGGCCTGGCGCCCCTTCTTCCTTTTCTTTCTTTCGTGCTTCTCTCTTCCCTTTCACTCTCTCTTTCCGACAACAGGAACCCCTCCCTTTTCTTCTCTCCCCACTCCGGTGATCACCGGACGGCGGCGGTGGCGATCCCTTTCTCTCTTTCCTCTTCCCCTTTCTCTCTTCGTTCCCTCGGCGATGGAGGGTGGTGGCGGTGAAGGCGATGGCGGCGACCGGCGCAAACACGGGTCCAAGAGGACCGTCCACCGATGGCAGACGGGCGAGGGCCCATCGACGGCAGCGGAGGGGGAAACTCCAGCGACTCCCATGGAGGAGGACCCCATGACGGCCGTGGGCGAGGATGATCTAGTCGGCCCCAAGAAGGTAAGCGCCAAAATCTTATTCCCGTGATGTGGATGGTGTTGGAAGAGGGTGGTAGGCACCCATGTTGGGTGTTTGCCCAAAGGTGAAATGGCCGGGAAACGGGTATTGCCCGTTCCTGGTCACCCTGCTAACGCGACAGGTTGGCTATCGCATTACCAGGGAGAAGGCGACATCCTTCCTGTCGCCTTCAGAAGGCGGCTGGTCGACTTGTCGTTTTCAACAGTCTTAATGCGACGACATGCTCGTCGCCTTCCGAAGGCGACAGGGACCCTGTCGCGTTGACAGGACCGGCTACTTTTGTGGAATTTTGGCTGATTTTATGCTTTTTATGGCTGTTTTGCAGAGTGAGCTACGGTCCCGGCTAGGGTGGGCCGTCGTTCGGGCTATCTACAGGATTGCCAGACTTCCAGAGGACTCGGCTGGAGGAAATGGGGTTCGGCCCCTTTTTGCGGCTGGACCAGTTGACGCCAGACGTGGCGCTGATCCAGGCCCTGAAGGAGCGGTGGGACCCCGAGTGCCACGCCTTCCTCTTCCCGTGGGGTCACATGATCCCCACACTGGAGGACATGGCACGGATCACTGGCCTGAGGGTAGATGGTCGGGCGGTGATAGGGGTGACCTATACCAGCTATCAGGAGTTGGCCGAGAGGCTCTTGGGGCTAGAGGTGATGCGGGAGAGGTCCTCCCTGGTGCAAAGGATGAGGCTGCAGGCGAGCCTTGGGGTGGCAAACGCGCGCCACCAGACTGGAGAGGGCCAGAAGGAGTATATGGCCCGACTGACGGTGGGCGCCAGAGCAGCACTGGCGGAGGAGGAGGGAGCGGCAGCGGACAGAGACTTGAGGCGCTTCCTGATCCTTGTGATCGGGAAGTTGATTCTGGGGACCAGAGGGGACCCAGTGAGCTGCAGGTGCCTGCCCCTGCTGGAGGACCTGACCCAGGTCGGCAGCTATGCATGGGGTGTGGCCCTTCTGGCCCACCTCTTTGACAGTCTGGGCACCTCCAACAGGGAGACCGGGGTGGCCGGGGTCCTCCCACTTCTACAGGTATTCCTCTCACCCTTACCCTTTACTGCTTTTCCTGCTTATTTTAATTGACCGTGGTACTGACTGTGTTGCTTTGCATGTGTGGGCGTATTACTACCTCCCCTCCCTTGGTCGAGGAGTGCCGAGGCGACCAGGCGCTGTGCCTCTCTTGCAGCACTGGCGGTTCCGCCGCGACGAGCGATCACTGCGCCTGCAGGTGACGCTCATTCATGATGCCTTGGACACCGTCCCCTATGGACATGTGAGTATTTCTTCGCTCTTAGCACCCTTTCCTTTTCTTGTATCACTGACAATTGACTGACAGACTGTGTATCTGTGATGTGTAGGTCGACTGGACTCCCTATGCTAGGGAGGACAACGCCGCCCAACCGTGGGTGGAGCAGGGCCGCCCCTACTTCGGTAGGGAGATCTGGCTTCATGCGTTCAACACCGTGGTGCCACTCCACCTGCGGCTGGTAGCGAGGACCTTGGGACTCCACTAGGCGGCAGTGGAGTTCCCGACTCGGCAGAGATCGTAGGAGAGGCCGGGTCGCAGCTTCCGTGGCATCCAGCAGGTCACAGATTGGACAGTACGGGTCCGCGAGCAGCTTGAGGACTGGGAGCAGCGGGGCCGAGCGGTGACCTCCAAGGCCACCAGCGATGAGGACTACTTCCGTGCCTATGCACGGAGGTACGGGGCCCAGGTATACAAGGGGACCCGACGACCGGTGAGTACTAAAACTTAGCCCTTCTAAGTATTTTAATCATTAAATGCTTGGCTAACCTATCATGTGTTTGCAGTTTGACCCCGAGGGGCGGATCGCCTCCCTTGAGGGTATCCTCCACTCCACGATCCAATAGAGGGATGACCTCCAGTAGACCGTGACCCAGTTGGTGAGTGCTTTACTCCCCATCCTTCCTATTTTTAGCCTCAATTGACTGACCCCTTGTGCTTTTCTTTGCAGCGGGATGAGCTGGATCGGGCCCAGCAGATGGTGGGAGGTGCCTCTTCCTCCTGAGACGAGCCTGGCCGCTCCGTACTGGAGGGCCAGCTGGCGGCGGCGGCGGTGACCCGGGCGGAGGATGCCCTAACCCAGCTGCGCGAGCGGGTAAATTATCAATTGCATGGCCTTTGCACTTGGTTTCTTTTATTGATAATTCTTCTTTGATTTGCAGGAGGCGGAGTTGAGGGATGCCCTAGTGCGGTCGACTGCGCTAGAGATCGAGATGGCGGAGCTACGCCTACGCCCTCAGGCAGACGACGCGACCAACCTGCGTCGGGAGGCGGACGAGCTCCGTTCGCAGTTAGGAGAGGAGCGGCACCGCTACGAGCTGCTACGGTCCGAGATGAAGGGTCTCGAGAGGGCCCTTGCCTTGGTCGGACGCATCCGTTCATCCGCCAGCAGGAGTGGCATCCCCAGCGGGTCGGATGGGCATTACTTGACAGGTTCCTCCGGACGGCGGAGGAATGAAGAGGAGGCGCGACGACGCGCGGGAGCGGCCGAGGGGAGCACGACAGGACCGAGGGAGATGTCCCCTCCATCTTCCCGCCCGCCTGAGGGTACTGGGGAGAGTGGTTGAGGGCTTCTACTTTGCCCCCCCCCCCCCCCCTTTTTTTTTTGCTATGATGATGTACACATGATATGGAATGGAATGATAATCTTTTTTGTTCACGAATGGTGATGTGTGACGAGTGAGACGTGAGTGCCGCTTTCTTTCTGTTCTGTTGCACCCTGCACACTTAAGACAACCACGAAACAAGTTAGATCCGTTCTTAGACTTAGCCCCTTGCCTTAAAATGCGACGAGAGACCAACCTTGATAAATGGTCAAGGGGGCTAAGCCTTATTAAATAGGCAAAAAGATGTAAATAAATAATTGACATGTATGAATGAATGCAGTTTGGGATTTTGAAAACATTGTTTGGGATTTTGAACTATTTGATTTATTTTTATTTATTTTTTTTTAGTTTTTAAAATATCTGATTTTTTCGTTTTGGACATATTTGATTTTTTTTTAGTTTTGAAATATTTGATTGATTTTTTGGGTTTTGGCAATATTTGATTTTTTAGAGTTTTAAAATATTTGATTTTTTTGGGTTTTGGCATTATTTGATTTTTTTGGAGTTTTGAATTATTTGATTTTTTAGAGTTTTGGAATATGCCTAAAGCCGACGTTTACCCCTTCCAAAAAAAATACGACGCGCGAGATGGAAGGTACTCGCCCTTTGGGCCACAACACATAGACTGGTTCGAACCACTGGTTTGGAGTCTTGATCACCTCTCGTTCTCGCCACAGACCTCACTAAGCTAGGACGTGCGTTGAGGGGTGACATACCTTGGGAGACTACCCTTGGTTTGACGATGCGACTATTTAAGCCATACCCAAGAAATGATTCGGTCTTATAGGGAGAAATGGAAGACTACTTTAGGAAAGTCTCATGTAGGTTTTAGGGATGTTGGGTTTGGTTACTTCCTGCAGCATACCCTTCAGAGATTGGGTCTGTTGTATAGGGGCTTTGTGGTCTTCTCTCATGGACTTGCATTATTTGGGGCATGCGTACGACCGGGCTCATGAACGTCCCGCGAGGACTTTGCCACTCTTTTCCATGCCCCTATTGTGTTATAGACTTTTTCTTTTCTTTTGTTTCTTTTGCTTCTTTGCCCCTTTTGACCATCCTTGTTTGAGACTTCCCCTCGTCAGGGTATGCCTTAGGTCGACAACCTCACCCTTACGACCCTTGCCCTTATACTCCGACCGATTAGAAGAGAACGACCATCGCATTGCTAGGGTAGGGCCTACATAGCTGCGACATCTACCAAGTGTAGCCACCCGGGCTTGCCGTGTGTATGTGTTAGTCCTAACTTAGACCGACCTTTGACGATTAGGGAAGACCTTCGGACTTTCAACGCGGGGTTGTCCCCTAATCTAAGTGTTGTGGCCTCACACCTATAGACCTAGGGATATAATCTTTTGAGGTACAACCCATTCCATGGATGCGACAATTCGATGCCCTCAGCATTAACTAAGCGGTATGCGTTTCCGGGATACACTTCCCTCACAACGTACGGACCTTCCCAATTAGGCTGCAATTTAGACCTAGGACCTCCAGGTTTGATAAAAATGTGTTTCAAGACCATATCACCCTCTTGGAATTTTCGCTCAATTACCTTCTTTTTAAAAGACCTTGAGATTCGCCTTTGATATGAGAGCACGTGGTCGGCTGCCATAAGTCGCCTTTCATATAAGAGTTCCAATTGGACTAGCAATGCCTCTCGACGTTCGTCAAGATTAAGTTCCTTGTCAAGTTGGACTCTTAGTGTAGGGATCAAGATCTCATACGGAACTACCGCCTCCATCCCGTAAGTGAGAGCATACGGGGTTTGCCCCGTAGGAGTACGGACGGAGGTACGGTAGGCCCATAGAGCCTCTATCAGCTTTTCTGGCCAATCGGCGAACTTATGTGATTCACAAGTCTTCTTCAAGATTTTAAGAAGGGTTTTATTAGTTGCCTTAGCTTGGCCATTGCCTTGTGGGTAATATGGAGATGAATGATGCAGAGTGATGTTGTATTTCTTACAGAGGTCCTGAAGTTCTTGTGAAATGAATTGTGGCCCGTTGTCCGTGACGATGCTGCTTGGCACTCCGAACCGCGAGATGATATTCTTCATGATAAAGTGGCACACCGTGGATGCTTTGATTTCTGCAAACGCTTCCGCTTCTGCCCACTTGGTGTAATACTCAGTTGCTGTTAGGATAAAGGATTTCTGTTTGGTTTGAGCATTAGGATCACCAAGAGGGCCGACAATATCGAAAGCCCACATGGAGAATGGACAAGGTGTGGAGAGCGGATGAAGTGAGGATGAAGGAGCATGGATTTTATCAGCATGGAGTTGACACTTGACGCACCTACGGACGTAGATGGCACAGTCTTCTTCTAGGGTTGGCCAGTAATAGCCCTGCCTAATGATCTTCTTAGCGAGCATTTGACTGTTGACATGTCCTCCGCATTCACTAGCATTGGCTCCTTCCATCACTCTCCAGGCTTCATCATCATTCAAGCATCTTAGGAGAACTCCATTAAGAGAGCGCCTGTATAGGACTTCTCCCACGACTGTGTATCTTAAGGCGGCTCTTCTGATGGCCCTGCGATCTTCCACATTTGCCCCTTCGGGGTATGTCCCATCCCTGCAGTATTGCTCAATCTCAAAATACCATGGCAGTTCTTCTTCTTCTAAGATTTCCTCAAGCTCAGTTAGCATGACTTGCTGCGCTCCTCTCTTCTTAGCCCTCTCTTCTAAGGTTGTCCTAAGGTCCTTGAACCAAGGATCCTAGATAGATGGAATGTCGAGCCGTTGGACGACAATTGTCTCGGTCCGGCGACTCAGAGGGAAGGACAGGGATGAAGCTAGCGACTCCAGAGCGTCGGCCAGGATATTTTGGGAACGAGGAGTGTGGATATAGATGAGCTTGCGGAACTGCCTTGCTAACAGCGTGACCAAATCTTGATATGGCTTAAGCTTTGGGTCACAAGTGCGGTAAGTTGAGAGCACCTGCCACAGAACAAGCTGAGAGTCTCCTATGATTCTAAGGTGAGATGCCCCTAGAATGTAAGCATGCTTGAGACCAGCGAGGAGAGCTTCATACTCAGACATGTTATTAGTGGTGGAAAAGGTGAGTTGATATGCGATGGGGATGGTAATACCTTCCGGGGTGAGCAGCACGGCTCCAATGCCTCGTCCCTGGGAGTTGAGTGCTCCATCAAAATGGAGGGACCAGAACAGGTCTTTGATGATGACCGAGAGCTCTTCATCGGGGAATTCTTCTTGGACGGAATCGCTGTGAGGGAGTGGGAGATGGGCAAGGTGCTCAGCGATGGCATAGCCTTTGATGGCCTTTTGGACCACAAAGGAAATGTCGAATTGTGAGAGGAAGCTCTGCCAGCATGCCAGCCGATCAGAGAGGACGGGCTTTTCTAGAAGGTATCTGAGTGGATCCATTCTCGAGATCAGCTTGACCTCGTGGGCAAGGAAGTAGTGCTTGAGCTTTTGGACTACCCACATGAGTGCGGCACATTTTTTGTCTGCGGTGGTGTACTTGGATTCTACGGTGTTGAAGAGCCTAGAGAGACAGTATGCTGCCCTTTCTTTGCCAGATTCATCATGTTGTGCCAAGACAGCGCCTAGGGAGTCCTCAATGACTGAGAGATATAGGATTAGTGGTTTTTCGGGTACAGGAGGTTGCAAAACAGAGGGATTCATGAGATAACTCTTCAAATCATCGAAGGCTTCTCGGCATTTGTCATTCCATTCGAACTTTGCCCCTCCTTTCAAGAGATCATAGAATGGGCGACATCTTTGTGAATGCTAAGATATGAATCTTCTGATGAACTACAAACGCCCAATTAGCCCTCTTAGCTGTGAGATGTTCTTTGGAGGTGGCATTTCTGCTATAGCCTTGGCCTTATTTGGATCGATCTCAATGCCCCGCTTGCTAACTATGAACCCTAGCAATTTTCCTGATGATACCCCGAACATGCATTTCTTCGGATTCATTCTCAGTTGATACTCCCTTGACCTTTGTAACACCTTGGCAAGGATTTCGGGGTGTTCTCTCCTGGTTCTTGACTTCACCAAGATGTCATTCACGTATACTTCTACATAGACATGTATCATATCGTGGAAGATGGCCATCATCGCCCTTTGATAGGTAGCCCCAGCATTTTTTTGTTCAAATGGCATGACTACATAACAGTATGTTCCCCAAGGCGTGGTGAAGGATGTTTTCTCTTGATCTTCAGGAGCTAGACGGATTTGGTTGTAGCCTGAATATCCATCCATGAATGAGAGGGTATCGTACCCAGCGGTGTTATCAATTAGCACATCAATGTAAGGAAGCGGGAAGTCGTCCTTTGGACATGCCCTATTTAAGTCCCTGAAGTCGATGGAGATTCTGACTTTACCATCCTTCTTCATGACAGGGACTATATTTGCCACCCAGTTCGGATAAAGCACTACCCTGATGAATCTAGCCTTATGGAGTTTGTCTACTTCGTCCTTCATCTTCAGAGCCATGAGCGGGTGGAATCTTCTGAGCGTCTGTTTTATGGCTTTTGCCCCTTCTTTCAATACCAGTCGATGCTCCACTAGTGAGGGGTCTAGACCGGGCATGTCCTCATATGACCAGGCGAATGTGTCTTTATACTCCCTTAAGATTTGCACCAATTCCTCTTCTTCATCAAGAGGGAGGTTCGCTGAAATCATCACAATCCTGGGATCTTCTTTTGTTCCGAGGTTGACTTCCTTAGTTGGTTCATCCACTGCCGTTGTAGGCTCATCAAATCTCCTTACGCCACTAACATACTTCTCGGCAGCGTCATCTACTTCGCTATCCTCTTCATCAATTGGGTCCTCATCATTCATGATCTCATAGACGCCAAATTCATCGTCTATAAACACCCCATCTTGCACAATCTCTTCTTCTAACACCAGTGCTTCCTTTGTGAACACCTCTATCAGTAATAGTGCTTGACATCGCCGAGCTAGCTCTTGAAGGTATCTCTGGGGAATAACTTTGCCCCGTTGCTTCCTAGGGCGACGTTTGGACTTGGTGGGCGCTGGGTTGGCCTGATTCTTTATCCTAGACTTACCTAAATTAAGACTAGACTCCCCTACCTTAGACTCTTCTAGACTAGACGACTCTACAGGACTGGTGGAGGACATGGTGTCCTCGAAGAGGATGGCCCCTAGTGACGGAGCAGGAGGGGAAGCCCCAGTCGGGGGGTGCCCCTGATCAGGAGGGTGAAGGAGGTATGTCGGCACCTCGACCTCAATGTGCATTTGTAAGTTGGCATTTTTTTTGGAGATCAGTGGAGAGCATGCAGCAGGAGAGAGTGACCTCATGGTCGCTTGGATCGGATTGCAGAGCAGAGAGGACTGCAGGTGGGAGATTAGGAGTGAAGAGGCTATGTGCCGCTGACAGGAGTTGGGGGGTCAGCTGAATGAGTAGGGGAGGAGATGAAGGGACAAGGCTGGGAAGGAGGGAATCCAAAAGTGATGGGTGGATGGCTAGGCAGCTACCCCTCCACAACTCGTCGACTGTCCTTCCTTCTTCGTAGGGGATGTCCGGCTCTCCTATGTCTGTGGTTTCACTCATAAGCTGCCTCTTTAGATGTAATGGATGTGGGCGGGTCTAGTAACTCGGCTGCAGTTGGCGGCCACGTTCTTTCTTCCTCCCAGAAAAGACGGCTGAAGGCCATGGTGATGTCTTCTATGTCGAACCAGCGGTACCATTCGGCCTCTGGGTCCCCTGTCTTCCTCCTCTTGCCTGGGCGGAGTGCTTCTAGTGCCCTATAGGTGAGCAGAGGGGCCATGTGCCGAGACAAGTTTCGGCCATGCACCTCATGTTGTGACAATTCTGCCTCGACTACCATGGTGTTGTATCCAGGTTGGGTAGGACCCCTAATGAAATGACACCAGAGTGTCCATGTGAGTGGTTCTCGGTCGGCTTTGAGAGTGGATGTGCGGGATGACCATGGCTTAGACTTTTCTCTGTAACCCAATCCCCATCGGCTTTTCTTTACAATGTCCGGGATGGGCTTGACTATGCCTTGCAGTTTGCCCCTACACCCTTGCCTTCTTCATACCCCAGCTTCATTATGATTTGCCACCCTTTGGTACTTAGTGGCTCC
Source organism: Colocasia esculenta (assembly GCA_014218235.1). Lineage (NCBI taxonomy): Eukaryota > Viridiplantae > Streptophyta > Magnoliopsida > Alismatales > Araceae > Colocasia > Colocasia esculenta. The sequence goes on from CM024757.1 coordinate 87,413,197, forward strand.
TTCCTTTTGACCGCATTGACCTGTGCTGGATTGGCCTCTCATTTGGACTGGAATGAGTAACTCCAGGGGTAGTTGACGTCCATCACTGAGACAACGGGCTTGTTGGCGGGCCACACGGCTGGGATATGGGTGTCATGAATGGCATCGACTGAATGAGCGGTGGTTACGCTTTTAACCTTGATAATCCGTCCTCGGAAAGGGAACTCCTCGATGTGCAGTGGACGGTACGGCTCCCAGTGCTTCTAACCATGGACCCCCAGGATGGCCTTGTACATGGGGTCAATGTCGAGCACATAAAGATCCACACTGACAGCGAGCGGCCCCAGTTCATCTTGTACAGTCACCATGCCATGGCAAGATCTTCTAGAGCTGTCATAGGCGGCTATGGTGGTTGGCGTCGGTCTGAGCATACCCTCTGACACGTCGCATGCTCTTAGAGTGCTCAATGGGCAGACATTAATTGACGCCCCCGTGTCGACCAGTGCTGCCCCTACTGCTACAAGGTTGATGACAAGGGTAACATAGAGTGGTAGCCTCCTGGCCTCTGGGGGTGCTAGTTCATTTTTAGCAAATGTAATTGCCGGCCCACGAGTCACCATGGCTAGTGCACTTGGCAGTTTCTCGGCTAGCATATCCTCATTCACTACTACCTTCTATAGAAAATTTCTCAATGCCTCTTGGTGCTCCTTGGATTTCTTTATCAACTCCAATATGGAGATCTTGGCTGGCACATGATCAAGATGCTTGAGAATATCATAGTGTGTCCCAGGCAATGGCTCAATCACCCCCTCGTCTTGTGGTTGCTGCTGGGTTTTCTATTGAGGTGGTTGCAGGACCTGTTGGGGGTTGTTCTGGCTGGTGGAGGTAGTGGAGATAGGTGGGTACGGGCGGCGAAAGACTCGCCCGCTCCGTAAGGCAGTTGGTTGGTTGAGGGGTTGTCTGGCGGAGGATAGTGTGGCGGCAGAAGGTTGGTCCGGCCTAGGTGGTGGTAGGATGATGGGTGAGAGAGCGGATATGACGGGTGGTGGTGGTATGGAGATAGGTGGAGTGAAGGGTATGACTGGTGGTAGGATAACGGATGGACTAGCGACTGGTGCGGGTGTTGAACTGACGGGCAGTATGACGGCGTTGGCCAAGGAAACTAAGGGAGGGATCGATCGAGGAGCCGTGTTGGCTGGTTGTATTGTTTAGGATTGTAGAGGGTACTGGTGGTTAATGGCCATCATCTGCTGGACATCAAGTTCATCATCATACGTCCAGTTCACCTGAGGAGGGGGGTGGTGGAGGATGGGGTTCACCTGGGCTGGTTACTGTGGTGGGTTAGGAGCTGGCGGATGGTTTGGCAAGGGGTTGTGGACAATGCCTAGGTCCTGCAACGGCTGTTGTTGCTGCTACTGTTGCTGCTGTTGAGGGGGTGGTTGGCATTGCTGCTTCTGTTGTTGTTGCTGCCTCTGCCTTTCTTTGATGTCTCTGATCACTTGTCGGAGGGCTGTCCAATCTAGTCTATTCTGCTCATGCAAGTCATATACCAGATCTTTGAAGGTGAAGCATTGCTCGATGGTATGACTGGGTTGCCGATGGAACACGCAGTACCTGGTTTGGTCCACACTTGGGTTCAATGGTCTTTCTGGAGGGAGTCTGATAGCTTCTGTGGAAAGCAAGGCCAAGAAGATATCGGAGAGTGTCTCTGGAAGTGGCGGGTAGTGAGTTCTCCTTGAACCTAAGGGACGCCTTTGTTGGGAACCATCGGGAGGTGGCACTTGGTTGTATTGGTGTTGTTATTGGCCTTGTGGAGGGTTGGTAGGATTATGACCCTGAGCAGTGTAAGGTTGGCGGTTTTGGTTCTGGCCGGCAGGGTTGAACGCACTCACTTGTTCATTCACTTGGACACCCTCGGTAACTGGCCCTTGAGGCTTCCTTTGGAAACGGGACTTCTGGGGTTCGAACATGGAATGGATGGGAGAGTCTTTGAGCTGGGTTTGGATAAACCGGGCCCGGCTGTAGAGTTGGTGCATGGTGGTGATATCATTCATCGCTAAGATGTTCCTATAGGCAGGGGTTGCATTAGCAATGATGATCTTAACCTTTTCTCCCTCTGGAAGGTACCCTAGAACCCGTGTGGCCTTCTGCCTCCACCTGTCGGCATACGTGGCAAACTCCTCATCCGACTTCATCTTCTCTGCCATGAGGCCTGTGAGGGAATACTCAGGCCCAACCCTGTCTTGGAATTGTTCGAGGAATTTGGATTTTACTATGACAAAATCTTCTGCGTCCTCGGGTAGCAGGGAATAGAACCAATCTAGGGCATGCCTGTCCAGCGACCGGTAGAATAGATACGCCATCAAGCGGCAATCATGCTGGTAAGGTGCGGACTCATAGATGAAGTCTTTGATGTGGATGTATGGATTGCCCGAACCATTGTACTTGCGGTACTTCGGCAGTTCGGATGGCGAGGGGACCCATAGGCCATTGAAGTTAGGCATGTGCACGTCATGGTGTTGCCTAGGGTCGACTTGCTTTCGCAGCTCTTAGAGCTCCTTTTTAATGGACGCCCACTCGGACATCATGTCTGGAGCGGCAGATGGTTGAGCGTATAAGGAGGAGGCACGAGACGCCGGCCTGGCGCGTGGCTCAAGAGGATGGGGTGAGTAGCAAGGGGGATACGGGGGAGACCGGGGCCTCCACTCATGTGGATGGTAATGCTTAGACTCAAATGGAGTGAATCGAATGGTCCGCGGCGGATGGGAGTATTTTCGGCTTGTCCCATGGTGGCATGGGGGTCGGAGGTAGATGCCATGGGGCGTGAGGCGCCTGCTCTGGGTGAGGGTGATGAAGCAGCCTTTCCTTTGAGGGCCGTCATGAGAGTTCGGATTTGAGACTGATCAAGCTGAGGAATTAGGCGCAGGAGCTGAGCAGCTTGATTGCCCGACTGAGGAGGATGGATGGTTTGTGATGGGACACCATCGTCGTGGTGGTGACTCTCATCGGCATGGACTGCAGCGACCCAAGGGCGGGTTGACTCCCAAAGAGATCATGAGGAAGTGATTCCTCGTAGTCTTGGGAAGTATAGAAGGCAGGGTATTGATTCTCATCGTAGACCGGATTTAAATATGACTCCATTTTTGGCAGGTGGGTGCACCAAAATGAGGAAAGCCTGTTCAGACTTTAACAAACAACCTAACCTAGACGGACACCTAGTTTCCTAAACAGACAACCCTATGCAAACAAAAGAAAGAGGAAATGTCTCACCCAAAGCAAGCAGTTGGCAATGATGATGGTTTCTTTTATTCGGTTCAAGTTTGCCTTTTAATGGATTGATCTTTTAGCAAGTTCTCTCAAAAGGAAGGTTTCCTAAAGGGAGAAGGCTTCTGACTTTGGGTGTGACTAGGATTTCTCACAGACTCACAAATGACTGGATCTTATTCTAAGTGGCAACAGGTACAACCAACCCGGCGGCCGTGTGAGAGTCCACGGTCAGCGGGGACTTACGGAGGCCCTCAAGCGAGTGCTCTAGTCGGACACAAGGAATATGTGGTCGAGAGAGCGGGTGTCGCTGAGGAGGACAACCTAAACTACGAATATGGGAGTGTGTATGCAAATCCTATGTGCACCGAGTGCATGCAAATTCTAACCTAAAACTAACAAAACAAAACCAGGCCGACCTGCTCTCAGAAGCAGAAGGCAACAGGTACACTGTCGCGACCAAGATCGCGACAGGAAGCCAGTCGCGTTCCTCTTCGCAGTGGACAGGGAACAGGTTGGACCTGATTATGCACAAAACACAAACGACCCTATAGCATGGAGGATGGACAGACTCTCAGAAGCATGGAACAAGCATGATATGACTTGAAATATAGATGGAGTACTCGAAGTAAGCCCAAAACACAGAGAAAGAGAGATTGAACCAGACCCACTGACCTGATAGCGACGACCTCCCTGTCGCCGTATTTGTCGTGACAGAATCCGCGTCGCTTTCTAAGCAGGATAGTATTTTAAAATAACATAAATGAGTGAACGGGCAGAAGACACATACCTGATCGTGACGCTCTTCCAGTCGCCTTCTCTATCGCGACTCCTTCGACGCCGCTTTCCAGAACAGTACAACAGAACGAAGAAATAGGATGAACAGGAACGCTGATGTACTGACCTGATCGTGACACAACTTTGTCGCTACCTGATCGCGACGCGCACTTCGTCACTACCTTTATAGCGACGCTCCCGACGTCGTCTTCTCACCTAGAGAAGCAGAACTCAAAAAACAATGAAAATAAATGGAAAGACAGAAACCTAAGAAAGAACCACACACATGGACAATGAGGGAAGGCAGGGAAAGACAGAAAGAAGCATGATGGGCACTAGAGGTCCCACCGTGATCGCCAAAAGGTGTAATCACGTGATTTGCTCCCAAAAAATATATGAAAAGGTAAGGAAAACTGACCGTAATCGCTACCAAAGTAGTTGCCAAGAAGAATAGATGGATGAAGATGGGCTAACTACCTTGGAAAAGGAAGAGACGACAGAGGGCGTACCTATTCCTGTGAACGCGACAAGATGAGGGCCGCGGCCTGTTTACCTGAACACGACAGGAAGACTGGCGCCTTCTGTGTCGCGACAGCAGGGTCGTCGCCTTCTGCTTCAGTGGATGAAGATTGTGGGTTCTTCTTCTTGCTCCTCAGCCGGCCAAGGGGCAAGAGCCTAGTGCCTCTCCTGTCTTCAAACACCTGTCAAGATCATCAAAACAACAGGAAACCCATTAGAAAACTCGTGCATGATGAATCTATTCCAAAAATATGAAGAAACATGTGCTTTTTTTTTTTTTTGCTGCAAGGTTTTTTTTTTTTTTGAATTGATATGACAAAGGAGTGGACCTCCCGTGTCAATATCGGTTATTATATATAATATATATATATATATATATATATATATATGCAGAAACATAAAGGAGGGGAAAGAGGGGTACATAGATTGTGGAGCATTAGCTATAGACTCCCTATGCAAAGGGGTCTAAAGCACGTGAGCAGCCGATAAGCAAACCAGAAAAATAATAACAACGGGGCAAAGAACAATATATATCAGTCCGAGAAGTCTTCATACTCCCCGTCGGAGTCCATGGTAAGAACAGTGGTGCTGCGAGTACGACTTGCCCACGCGTTGTGAAGTGTTAGCAGGTTGTCGTCCTCCGTCTTGATCTCGAGGCCGGGGGCACTTCTGATGTTATGTATCTCAAGGAGGTTGATCTTGTAGCCACCGCGTTCTCCTTCTTGGGGATGAGATGGCAGAAACGGCGCTTCCCTTGCAGCAGCGAAACACGGAGGTGGAGGCTTGTTTTCCATCATACAGATATCTCCTTTTTTGGTTTTTTTTCGGAGTGCCTCGGCAAAGGATAACCAGGGTGCTGTAGGGGAGGGTGCTATGCGCTTAGCTTCATGAGAGGACGGTGTGGCTTCTGCTGAAAGGCCTTCCAAGAACTGAGCAAACTCGTTTGGATCGTCAAGGAGCATGTCCGCTCGAGCTGCAGCCATGGGGGTTTGCTGAACTAGAATTCCAGCAGGTTTCCATGAAGGGGAGGCGGGGTTCAGAGCTGAGGAAGCCTTGCCTTTATGTTTGATGACAGCGGGGGCTACTTGCTGTGGAGTCGGTGCAATGGGACCAACTTGCACTGGAGTAATGGGCAGTGGCACCTCAGGTGGCTGTTGTGACTGGCCTGCATCGTGGGGTGGTACAGCTGGGGGAGTGGCCATTTCAGATCTAAGTTCATTTCCTTCGGTCATGGTAATGTTTGCTGTGAGCACCGGGTGCTTCTGATCCGCTGTAGTTGCATCGTCCTTTGAGGGGCCATCATTGATCATAACATCAGTCCTATATGCGCCCCTTAAAGAGCTGGCTTCCTTGACACCAACCTGTGGAGGGCTGTCCTCCAAGATCGCCCCTGGTTGCTGAAGAGACATTCCATCGAACACCTTGTCGGCAGCTTTGTTTGCTACATTTACCTTCTTGCCATGGTGTCCAGATGTATCATGGGATGCATTACCAACAAGTTTTACAGCCTTCCATGCTGTTTTAGATACAGGTTTTTGGGGATGTGTCTCCTGCGTCTTGGGCTTTTGGTTGGCACCCGAGTGTTCGCCATCTCCACCACGGGGGGTGGAACTTTTCTTGCAGTTAGACTCCAGGTGCCCCAAGCGTTGACATGATTTGCAGAACTTAGGAGGGTCTGGGTACATAATTGATTGCCAATAACCACTTGCTCCGATGCCTACCCAGATCCTCTCGAGGAGTTTCCTTGAAACATCCATCTGAACATTCACTCGAGCACCTCGTGTGCACATTAAATGTGTTGTATTCCTGTCCATTTTGAGCACGGGGCCAATGCTCCCAACTAGGCTACAGATCATGGCAGAGTGATGAAAGTTTGCTGGGAGGCTTGGCATCTCAATCCATATCGGTATGATGGGGCAGTCCCTGTCCGGAGAAAATTCCATTGTCCACTTGAAGAAGTAGAACGGTCTGCCTTGGACATACATAGATTCTTTCAGAAGTAGAATGGTCTGCCTTGGACATAACATGTGCTATTTTGGGGGGAACTCACGTGGGATGGGTTTTTAACCCCCTTTGGGTGATTAAGATTGGTGTGTGTGGTGTGCTCTAATGAAATCTACGAAGAAAATTATGATAAGCAAGCATGAATGAAGAGAAGACTTGATGGAAAGGAGAGAGAGAGAAAGCATAGTCGAGGGAAAAATGCCCTGGGGGGCACTTCCTGGTCGTCTGGAGGTGGAGCACTCTTCTGAGGAATCGGAGCTCTCTGGGAGAGGAAGCAGTAGACGCTGGTCCTGCTCTAAAAGATGCAGTATTGAGAGACTTATAGGTGATTATTCCTGGAAGGGCTGTGAAGGGAATAATGGGCAAGAGTCCGGGTTTGGGTAGGTATGGCCGCGCATGGGTGATTTGAACTCGGAAAGGAGGCTTTAAGGAAGGTCTTCACGAGTTTTGGTAGGATTTGGACGCGTTTAGGTCAACCAAAAGAGGGAATATCCATGCATAGAAAGTGTCCAAGTCATGCTCGAAAAGGATTCCCTGCATGGCATCCAGAACGCGACGGCCTCCTGGTCGCCACCCGGATGGCGACGCCTCGACACGTCGCCTTCCTTACAAGGAAGGTCTTTCAAGTATTTCTGGCGATTTTTCAAAGAATTAAAGGCCAATTTATGAACGCGACGTATCGAGGTGTCGCCGTTTGAAGGAGATCGATTCTGACTTGGCAAATCGTTACAGGGCCAGATAGCGACAGGAAGGGTGTCGCCTTGTATAGGGGAAAACGATAGGGAGGCTGTCGCCTTCAGGGACTTTTCAGCACATGGCCATTCAAAGTGTCTGATCTCTTTGCATGGGCATCAGATTGACGTACGGTTTGAAACGTCAGATTCCTAACCCAGAGAGCTACGAGATGATGATGAAGATTAATTGATTTAACCAGGGAGAACCCACCAGGGTGATGAACTAATGAAGAAGATATCATGATCGGAGAAAGCCAGCTTGGTGATGATGAGCCAACGTGGGGCATCAATGATATGACGAGGAATTTAGCTCGACTTATGGGTCAGAAATGGGTGTCTACAGGTATGAGACCCTATCATTCATGGATGGTTACTCAGGATACAATCAAATCTGTCTAGCCCCGGAGAACCAAGAGAAAACCTGCTTCACCATGCCCTGGAGAACTTATTGCTATGTGGTCATGCCGTTTGGACTGAAGAATGTCGACACCACTTATCAAAGGGCAATGTTAGCAATCTTCCACGATATGATTCGTATTGATGTCGAGGTTTACATGGACGATATTGTGGTGAAGTCTCGGACCCGAAGTGAACACTCCTTCGTGCTTGTCAGGGTGTTTCGGCACGCACAAGAGTATCAATTAAAGATGAATCCAAAGAAGTGCGTATTTGGGGTTTCCTCAGGCAAGCTGTTAGGTTTCATAGTCAGCAAGCAGGGGGATTCAAATAGACTCAAACAAGGCCAAGGCAATAAATGAGATGCCTCCTCCTAAGAAAATATATGAGCTTCGAGGACTGATTGGTCGGCTACAGTTCATAAGGAGATTCATATCTCAGCATTCTCAAAGGTGTTGTCCTTTCTATGAACTGTTAAAAGGAGGAGCCAAATTCGAATGGAATGATAAGTGCCAAGAAGCCTTTGACGAGCTCAAGAGTTATCTAATAAATCCCCCTGTGCTGCAAGCGCATGTCCCAGGAAAACCCCTTATCTTGTATCTATCAACTATCGAGGACTCCCTAGGAGTTGTCCTTGCTCAGCATGATGATTCTGGTAAAGAAAGGGAAGTCTATTACCTATCTAGGCTCTTCAATCCTTCCGAGCTCAAGCTCACCACAATGGAGAAAACATGTGCAGCGCTAGTGTGGGTAGTGCAGAAATTGAAGCACTACTTCCTAGCCCATCAGGTGAGTTTGATTTCTAGAATGGATCCTATTAGGTATCTCCTGAAGAAGCCAGTCCTCGTCGACAGATTGGCACGTTGGCAGAGCTTCTTGTCTCAATTAGATATCACATTTATAGTCCAGAAGGCTATAAAAGGGTATGACATTGCTGACCACCTTGCTCACCTTCCTCTTCCTCATAGTGACACGGTCCAGGAAGAATTTCCTGATGAAAACCTGTCACTCATCTCTCGCGATCCCTTCTGGTCACTCCATTTCGATGGAGCTCTCAATTCTAGGGGACGGGGCATAGGTGTTGTCTAGCTCACCCCAGAGGGGATCACCATTCCACTAGCTTATCAACTTCAGTTCCCTGCCACTAACAATGTGTCCGAGTATGAGGCTCTCCTAGCCAGTCTAAAGCTTGCATATCTCTTAGGCGCGCGTCATCTCAAGATCATAGGAGACTCTCAACTCGTCCTTCGGCAGGTCCTTTCTACCTACCGCACTCGTGACCCCAAGCTCAAGTGTGATATCCTGAATTTTTATTCTTTTATATTATGTGTGGATATTTACTTGTTGTGTGCATAGAATGTGTATTTCACTATGCCTACTATAAATTTTATGCTTCTCATGAACATATGCATGTATGTATATATATTTTACATGAGAATAGGCAATTAGCTACATTGAGGTATATTGTGAATACTAAAAATCTTAGACTCATAATACTTAAGTCATATTATGTACGATAATCGAATTACTGATGTGCATGTTGTAGTTATCTACTTCATGCATAGTGTATATAATTATGTTGTAAATATATGAAGTACATATATATATACATATGTATGTTACTTTATGCATGTGCTATCTATCTATTTAATCCTATGTACATCAATTCATCTATAGTATATGAATAATACATAGATAACATTGTCCATGTAATAGGTAATTTGTTGTGGACCATGTAAGTATATATGTGCTATTTTCATACAAGTATAAAACATACATAATTGTGCATGCATTATCTAGTTATCAATGTATGTAAATCTCATGCATATGGTGCATGTTGTACACATAGTAAGAAATTATTATCATACACTTTGTAAATAATCATGAGTTTATTTCTGAGCATGCAATATATATATATATTATATATACGTGTGTGAATTATCTAATTATTGAGGTGCCTATTGTATTTAATTATTTTAATGCACGTAGTTAGTGTTATGGATGTGCGTATGTATACATACATGTGTTATCCTTATTTAAATAATATTTATCTACTTTAAGCGTGTTAAATTATTTAGGGTGTGTAAAATACTTGGATGATAATGTGCATACAATATTTAACTAATAATGAACACATTTTAATCATAGGTTCATGCGTAATGTATGTAATTATGCAATGTGTGCGCACATGTGCATATATGTATGTATTGATGCATATTGTTCTTAATTATGATTAGTGTAAATTTTATCTAATTAAATATTGTATAATGCATGTACTTATGTGGTAAGAATATATGAAATTATTTTTACTCATACTAGATTGCTTTGGTGTATTTATGCATTTAATTTTAGGTTTTGTGGGGTTTCGGCTGCACAGTGTTGCTGGCGGCCAGGACCTGGACGCCAAGGCACTGTTGGCGTCCAGCCCTGGACGCCAACCCCCAGTGGGCGGCCACCCCCTGGACGCCAACCCCATTCTGGCGGCCAGACCTTGACGTCAACTGCCAGGTTGACTACAACCGATGTTGACGTTAATATCCTGCTGTGTAACGGTTCCAGAATTGTTAATGTCCGTGTTTTGGCTAGTTCCAGATTAGGAAACCCTTCCTAAACCTTGGGTAACCTACCCTAATGTGTACCCCAACCCTTGAACCTATAAAATACCCACTCTGGGACGAGGGAAAGGCTTTTAACATTTGGTGAAAACCCTAACTCCGAGATGGTGAAAAGCTGAACTTCGGAAGGCCGGATCCGTCACATGGAGGTGTTCCCCGAGGAGCTACATCAATTGGGAGGTAGTCTATACATAGAGGAATAGATTCCAACTCCGAGGAGCCATCTACATCGACAGGAGAAGAAGATCTAAGGCGTTTCCGAGCACCTTTTTGGCAGGGCCAAAAAGGGCTTCACCGACGATTCTGATCTTTGTAGAATTTTTTAAGAGGCAAGTAAACCTAGATCTTGATCCTATACATGTCCCCTAAGTCCTAGGTATTTTTACGGATTTTTCTTCGCGCCCTGGAACCCCGAATTCACCCCTGTATGAAAAGTCGTATGTATGTGCTGCTGGGAGCAAGTAGAAGGCAACATAGGTTGCAGTCAAGTTCTTCAGTTGAAGTTGACGGCAACATCCCTTGACGTCTACTTCTTCAGGACCTGAAAATGTGCTTTTTGATTTTGTTACGCTATTTAACTGACTTCTGGACATAGTTAAATACTGATATTTTTATTGGTGATCGTATATAGTCATTAGGTCATGTCGTAATGTTGCCTAAATTTTCTGTGAACCGTATTAATTATGAAAATTCAATAACTGTACTATGTACACCATATAAGCATGTTTAAATATGGCATAAATGGAATTACTGTAAGTTAGGATTGCATAAATTTTACATGACAGTATGAGTACTAATATCTGACTTCTAAACTGTTAGTACATAAACATGATCATATGTACCATGTTTAATGATGTTTCGATAAATATGACTAAAATCTGTTTTAAATTGTAGAAATTATATTTACTGTTCGAAAAATCCAAAAAATTGAAGATGTGATATGTTTACTGTTAGTAACCTGGGATAAAAATTTGGAACTAATCTGATGACAGTAATTGTAATTATTAGTTAAACTATGCGGATTATTCATATTTGATATGATAAAAACTAATATTATGTAATTCAGTAATTTGCTGCATGTTTAGAATTGTAATAGGAGTTGTTTACTTTTGAAAAACCATAGTATCATGATCAAGTCAAATGAGATATAGGCAAATGGTAAATATGGTATGAAAAGGGATTAAATAGTATATGAACAATACGTGACTAGTGTGTGAAAATGTGAATGAGTGAATGTGTAATAATTGGGCCAAGGAATGACACTGCTACCCTAGAGGTATCGAGAGCTGTACATAGAAAAGTCCCTATGGAAGGCTCTACATTGTAAAAGTTTGTCCTAAAGGCATTAGGAAAAACCCGGAGGTGGACAAGTACCACTGGATATGGTGGAGAGGGCTTCTCCCGGTCTGCGTAGTTACCAAGATTCACCACTTCATTGCCTAGGTGGTGGGTATGTGATATGAGTTATGTGATATGAGTTGTGTTATGAGTTATGTGCTATGAGATGCGATGAGTTATGAGTATGAGATATTTGTTTGTGTCCTCTAAAAGGTAGTTAGGACTATGTGTCATGGCATCTTAAGTTATTGAAATATGAATAAGTGTACAATGATATGCAAAAGTGGCATGTGATGAGTGCAAATGACATAATACGTGATAAATGAAAATGAAAGAGTAAAAAAAAGATGAGGATTATGTGAAGAGACAAGTAAGGGAAAAGTTAATGTTAATAAGAATATGCTTATATGTGAAAACTAATATGTTAATGCAATACGTTCATATAATTTCATGTATTAGTTATCCTAATTGCAATATCATGTTTAGTATCATGTTATGTGTTTTATTTCTTTTTATGAGATAGTGCTCGTGAATCAACATACGTCATCATGCTCTTATGTAACCTGAAAAATGAGCATGTGGGATTCCTAAAAGAGTGGGATTGTGTGTGAATAAGATTAAATTCATGTAATTGAGGTTATTCCATGTCAAAACAGCAAGTAAAATATAGTTATGAATATGTTAAACACAAAGAAGAATCTTTGGATTTAAGCTAGATGTGATGAGTACTTAGTGTAGAGTTGCATGTTTAAATTGTTTAGTATTGCCAATTAACTTATCTTTGTTCTAGACTCTACAATTCATGCTATAAAAATTTGAAACCATGCATATGTGATTTATTTACATTAAAACAGCAAGTAAAATGTGAAATTTAATATGAAAAGTACATGTGAAAAGTAAATAGTCATCATGCTAGGTTGTTCATTTCTTTATGCTAAATTCTATGCTCTAGTTGTAGAATTTCATCATGAATGAATTAATGTGTGAATGAATGTTTCATGCCAAATGTTAGGTGTAAAGAATATGTTCAAGTGTATAATATAGTATCCACGAATTTAAATAAACATGTAATAGAGCAAAGTATGGTTAAGTGATTTAGAAATGTGTTGATAGTTAAAAGTATGTTCATGCATATTCTTGTAAATTAAATGATAGTGTGTATTCTTTAGGGATTAATAGCTTAATGTGAATGTGATATGTTTAAGATTAAGTCTTTGTTTTACTTGCTGAGTCTTTGAGCTCACCCTTGCTTCGACGTACAGGTTGACAGGTATCCCGTGCTAGGGGGAGAGACACTATCTTGGAGGAGAGGCTTTTGAGGAGCAAGTAGTAGTTGTATTTTTCTTTCATAGTTTGAATAAAAATGTTATTTGGACAATATAGCTCTTTCATCATGTAATAATGTGGACATTGTCGTTCTATTTTTGCACTATATAGACTGTGGAATATGGGATGGTGATGGACTAAGTTAAATTGTTGAATTTATTCCGCTGAAATCAATTGCTATCTACGTACTTTTCAACCTATCGGCTAGTGTTGGGTTTTATCCCACTGTAATGACGCTCTTTATACCGATGGGGATTGGTATAATCGTACCGGTATGAGGAGGGTCGTTACATCAAGCCTTATCAGGATCTGGTCACTCTCCTAGCCAAGCAATTCTGCAAGCTTATCTACATTCACACTCCTCGCTCTCATAACATCTTGGTTGATGCCCTAGCGTCTCTGGCCTCATCTCTCTCCTTCCCTCTCAGCCGCAGCGTTGAGACTATCATTGTCCAGAGGCTAGAAGCACCCTCCACTCAGAATCCTTGGTTCAATAACCTCAGGAGCTCTTTAGTGTTGAAGGCAGAGAGGAGAGAAGAGAAGCAAAGGAAGTAATGCTTATGGAACTAGGAGAAATGATGGAAGAAGAAAGGCCATGGTACCATGAGATCAAGCAATACTGCAAGGACAGTACCATCCCTGAAGAAGCTGAGGATAAAAGAGCCATCCGTAGAGCCCCGCTAAGATATACTATCGTTGGAGAAGTGTTGTACAGACACACTCTAAATGGAATGCTCCTCAGGTGCTTGTCGGACGAAGAAGCCTAGAAGGTGGCGGAGGGAGCCCACTCCAGTGAGTGTGGAGGGCATGTGAATAGCCAAATACTAGCTAAGAAAATCCTTAGGTAGGGCTATTACTGGCCAACCCTAGAAGAAGACTGCGCCATCTACGGCCGTAGGTGCGTCAAATGCCAGCTTCATGCCGATAAAATCCATGCTCCATCTTCCTCATTACATCCACTATCTTCACCTTGGCCATTCTCCATGTGGGCCTTTGATATCATTGGACCTCTTGGTGATCCTAATGCTCAAGTTAAACAAAAATCCTTCATCCTTACTGCTATTAAGTACTTCACCAAGTGGGCCGACGCAGAGGCATTTGCAGAAATCAAAGGTTCAACCATGTGCAGGTTCATTATGAAAAATATCATCTCGCAGTTTGGAGTGCCAAGCGGCATCGTCACCGACAATGGGCCCCAGTTCATATCTCAAGAGCTTCAAGACCTATGTAAGAAATTCAACATTTCTCTGCATCATTCGTCTCCATACTATTCACAGGGCAACGGTCATGTAACACCCCATACAAAAATATGTTAAATGGACTAAATCAGCAAACTGCCAACAATTCGGACTAGTCATTTTCAGAGCTCGAGCAGGAAAAGACTTGAATTAAGCGTGCTAGGTTGGGAGTAGTCCCAGGATGGGTGACCTTCCTGAAGTCTATCAACTAGTATGGTTGTCGGGCCAATTTGTTGGTTGGGTTGTCATTCAGCCTTACCCAGTCGGAAGTGCAGGAACTAAGTACAAGGGCAAAGGGCTATGCTATGGGACCTCTGAGGCCATACGGCGCAAAGTGCTACATAGCGGGAGCCACCTCTTGCCTGTGGGGGCCACCTAGAATCTGGTTTGATGTGTTATGTGAGCGCGACGAGGACCTCGCAGAGGGGTAGATTGTAACACCCCATACAAACATGTAAATGGACTAAATCAACAACTACAAACAATCGGACTAGTCATTTTCAGAGCCGAGTAGAAAAGAATTTGAAGTTAAGCGTGCTAGGTTGGGAGTAGTCTCAGGAGGGTGACCTTCCTGGGAAGTCTACAACTAGTATGGTTGTTGGGCCAATTTGTTGGTTGGGTCATCACAGGTCAAGCCGAAGCCACAAATATAACACTTTTGAAAATTTAAAGAAACTGTGAGTCTAAAGCCACATAACACTTTTGAAAATTTGACTTGTGAGTCTCATAAATTTGCTGATTGGCCTGAGAAATTGATTGAGACTCTATGGGCCTACGTACCTCCATTCGCACGCCCACTGGGCAAACTCCCTTTTCTCTTACTTATGGGATGGAGGCGGTATGTCCGCATGAGATCCTCATTCCTTCGCTAAGGGTACAGCTGGATAAAGAACTTAACCTCGATGAACATCGAGAGGCAGTCGATCATGTGCTTTCATATCAAAATAGACTCTCAAGATCTTTTAAAAAAAAAAGTGATTGGACGCAAATTCCAAGAAGGAGACATGGTCTTGAAGTGAATTTTCATAAAACCTGGAGGTCCTAAGTCAAAATTGCAAGCAAATTGGGAAGGGTCGTATGTCATCAAAGATGTGTACCCTGGGAACGCATGTAGGCTAATAAATTCCGAGGGTGAGGAGATCTCTCACATGTGGAATGGGTTGTACCTTAAAAGATTCTACCCCTAATAAAAGATTTTCAATAGTGGCACCATTTTGCAAAGGAACACTGGTTATTGTAAGTCTCACATCTGTCTTATTGTCGTTAGGCCCCCCTGGGTTCGGCCAACACACACATAACACGGCAACCCGCGGTCAATTTCCCCTAGACACGGATGTTCCTACTTAGCCCTAGTGTAGGGGAGAAAATGTCTTTTCTTTTCCTGCTTGGACAAGGTCTAGAGGCAAAAGGACGCTAACTTGTAGACAAATGAGGGTGTAAATCATGTGTGCATGAAGTCTCAAAGAGAGACGGTCAATTACAAAATAAAGAAGAAATAACGAAAGAACAATAGTGAAAGAAAATACAAATGAGGGCATGGCAAAGAGTGGCAGTACAGTTCCCCGCGGGACGCCCTTGAGCCCGGTTGTATGCATGCCCCAAGTAAGAGCAAAAGACCACAACGTCTTTGGACAACAGATGGAATTCATGTGGGCCACACCCTCATGAGTCAAACAAGCCCGTGATCGCCAAAAGGTGTAATCATGGGGTTGTGCACCCCTCGAAACACGCAACACGTTTTAAAATGTACTTCAAAAGCATGGGAAAATTGGATGTGATCACCACCTAGCTAGTTGCCATGATTAAGAATTAAAATAGGCTAACGTTACTAGGAAAAGGAGAGAGAATAGGGCACTGACCTTTGTCACGATGGGTCTCCCGGTCGCGAGGGAGATGATGTCGCAACGCCCGGATAGGGCGCGTCTCAGTTATTTCGACCGCCATGCCAGGCGCGTTCTCTGTAGTGCGACAGAAATGGATTGGGACCTTCTTCCTATCCTCCGGCTAGCCAGAAGACAAGAGCTCCTCGTCGGATAATGCTTGTGTGCCTGCCAAAATGAGGAAAACAACAAAGAAAACCCTGTTAGAACGTATTTAAGCATAGCATCTATTCAAAAATGAAAGGAAATGGGAGAGCATGGAGGGAACGAACCTGGGGGGTGGTTTTAAACCCCTTGGGTGCATAAAAACATAGGAAGAAAAGAGGGAATGCTTCCTATCTAAAAGAAAATAGTAAAATGCATGAAAGGAGAAAGGGTAGAGGAGGGAAGAAAGAGCCCCGAATGGGGCGACTCCTGGCTTCAGATGGTGTCCTTTGGTGCTGTAGAAGCCGTAGAAGAAGTGGAAGTCGCCCTCTTCAAGCACCAAGCTCCATGGATGAGGAAGTATGCATGACTTGGTGAAGAAAATGTAAGGAAATGAGGGGGAATGAGAGGGCCACGAGCTAAGTGTCGAGTCAGATCAGATTTCGACAGCACTTCGTGGTAAAAATGGGACTCTCCCTACCTCTGAAGAAGAAGCCTTGCTTATATAGAAGAGGAGAGAGAAAATTCCGTCCTTGGGAGATAATGACCCAAAATGAGATGATAAAATCATCTAAATCTGGATGGGAGAGTCCTACGTCGGTCCCCAAGGGTCCTAGAACCTCAAACCGCGGCCAGGGGGGTTGGGAGGTCGCCTAGGATAAAGATAAGGTCAATAGAGGATAAATAGGAGGTGGTTGCGGAGGCCAGCGCACTCGGCTGTAGTCGTGACAGGTCGTAGGGGTATGACAGGATAGTCACGACGGCCAGGATGGTCGCAACACGAAGGCCACGTGCATGAATATGCATGGGCTGTCACAACGGCCATGGGGGCGTGACAAAGGCTAACGCGGCACTGCGACCCGTCGCATTAAAGGAAATCGATTATTCTTGAATTTCTGACCAATCATTTGAAAGAATAATCAATAATGTGGCACAAGGACTCTTTAAGAGATAATTGGACGAGATTTGGGCTTTTAGTGGGCTCAAAGCAAGGCTAAAGATGGGCTCAAGGTGAGTGACCAACTAGGGGCTCATTAAGAGAACAAGAAATGTGGTTCAACTCATGGGCCAGAATTGGGTGTCTATAATAATCTTTAGAAACATTTGTTTAGATAGTATTTTATAGGGTTTTGTTAATCACCAAAAATTACATATATAAGTCATGATAAATTTTATATGGAGATGGTCTGATCATCAATCCTTATTTGCGTCCACTGGTTTGGACGCGATTCAAGACATCAACCGAAAACTTACGAAAAATCGATGGAGATCAAGTATTGGGCTCTAACTCAAGGTTCTAGGGGGGTTGAAAACTTAAATAGAGGAACCTTATGGCTTTGGATTAACACAAATCGGTCTAGGGATGCGTGATTCATAAGGTGAATAAGAAAAGTTCTGAAAACGCACGACGATCACAAAATGCTTAATACACATGATCTACTGCATGAAAATTGGGGAAAAGACATGCAAAACAATCTAGACTCAATGAAGAACGTGATGGTATATGCCTCATTAAGTTTAAGCCCGAGATCACCTACATTTGATTGCTTCCAAATCCAAGTTCTTATAGGTTGATGTAGAGGCAAAAGGGAAGAAGAACTTCACAAGTCCAAGCCTCTGGATCGTCCTTCTTACTCCAGGGTGTTCCTCTCACATCCAGCAACGAAGAGAGAAACTTTAGGTCGGCCAAAGAGGGTTTATGATGATCTTACAAGGCTAGGGGTGGTTAATTTCGAGTTATTATTTCCTAATCTCATAGTAGGAGTCCTACCATGGTTATAACTTCCATTGAAGGCTATTTTCTTATCAAACCCATCCCTAATAAGAGTATAAGAGAGAGAAAATCCGTGCTCCATAATGGACTTAGGTTTAAACACCTTTTATGGCTCTATTTACTCATGTTTAGACTTAAAGATCCATATTACTAGTGGATATTGGGTCAATATAAATTTTAAACATTATTTCTCTTGGTTTGACCTCCTAATGACCCAATATGTCTATTGGACTCAATTATTGATGGTTTACTGTATTATTTATTAGTACTATTTTTCCCTTTATTTAAAATTATAAAAAAATTACAAGTTGCTTTAATATGCCACCCGTCAAGTTGACAAAGCAAGTAGTTAACACTAAGCATGATTATCAATATGGCATTATTACCAATACAATTTCTTTTGAGTTTAAGTTATCATTTTAACATAAAGATGAACATAAGAGAATGATAGAGAACAATTGTATGGTAAAAGAGAGAGTTGATCCTATCATCAAGAACATTAGAATAAGATTATAGTTATCAACTACTTTAAAAATGGGTTAAATAAATTTTATATTGCTAAGTATGAAAAAATCAAGCTTAATTAGATTTAATCAGACTTAATCAATCTTAATGATGGCTTAATTAGACTTAATTAGGCTTAATCAAGTTTAATCAATCTTAATAAGACTTAATTAGGACTTAATCAAGCTTAATTATGCTTGATTAAGATTTAATTAAGATTTAATCATACTTAATATCAGACTTAGGTGGTGTTTGATAACACTTATTTAAAATGTCTAAAATCTAATTCATCATCTGATCTCTAAATTTGAAATTTAAAAAGTACTTAAAGACTTGAAAAAAGAGTTCTTTGATAACTAACTTAAATAACATCTGAAGACAAAGAGATACATCCCCGTAATTGACGGTCGGCATGCGACGGTCAGCACTCGGCACCTAACGGTAGGCGTTAGGCGCTCGGCGCCCGACGCCCAGCGGTCGACGCTCGACTGCCCGAAAGTAGGTTGCTAGCACCAGGACGGTCGGTGGTTGGCGGTCAGCAGTCGGCGCCCAACGGTTGGCACCTGACGCAGAGCAGTCAGCCACCGATACCCGACTGTCGGCACTCGATGTGGGGCAGTCGACGCCCAGTAGTTCGACAGTCTGCGTCTAGGTGCCCGACCACCAGACCATAGGGTGTCGATCGCCGACCGCTAGACCACCGGGTGCCGACTGCTGGGCGCCGATCGCCGACCGTCGAGCACCAGGTGCCGACTGTCGAGAGCCGAGAGCCTTACATGTCTGGGAAAAAAAAGTTGAATATTCTTCACTTTTTTTAAGAGGAAATTTAGAGAATATATGTTCATTTTTGTAACACCCTATATAAGAGTATGTTAAATGGATTAAATCAGTAGACCACTAACAACTCGGATTAGTCATTTTTAGAGCTCAAGCAGGAAAAGAACTCTGAAATTAAACATGTTCAATTGGGAGTAGTCCCAGATGGGTGACCTTCCTGAGAAGTCTACCAACTAGTATGGTTGTTGGGCCACCTTGCTGGTTGCGTCATCACAAATAGTATCAGAGACTTCGGAAGTGCAGAAACTAAGTGCCACACAAGGCAAAGTGCTACACTATGGGAGCCACCTCTTGAGGCCATAATGGTGCAAAGTGCTACATAGTGGGAGCCACCGCTTGAGCCTGTGGGAGCCATCTCTTTTGACGGTCCTCGCCGTTCAGGCCCGTTAACCCAATAACGTACCCGACACGACTTCGCCTCCCGCGATCGGGCCGAAGCCTTGCAAGGGACATCAATCACACTTGTCGGTGAAAATATAAAGAAACACATTGAACACATATAAGATACCATTTCTCACATATATTCACATGAATGTACATATTCAGTTCCATAACATAGTCATTTAAACAAGTACAACAGCCCGGGACAAACCCCCAAGGCTCCACAAGTAATAACATTACTTTGTTGGTGGTGAGGGCTCGACTTCACTATGACGCCGACCAGAACTAGAAGAGGGATGAGAACCCTCCTGCTCTCCTTCACCTGGAAGAAGAAGGGGTGAACCTCATAAGTCACTGGCTCAGTTGGGTAACTCCCCCAAAGCCGATAAACGGAATGAACAATAGATATAAATAGCAAAGCTGTAAGCAATTAACATATAACAACGCCTATGCATGATGCTACAGATGTAAGTAAGTAAACGACAAACCACAAACACGTGTACAAGCTACAGAAGGGCACGCCGCACACGAGTCACGAGGACTGGTTCGCGACACCAGCCATAGACCCAGACAAACAACACAAGTCCACCTCTCAGTCTTACAGCCACGTACGAAAGGTCCAGCTGCCGCTCCACCTCAACAAGACAAGAATTGTGGAGACAACTAACACCACACCTGCAGACTACACAATTGCAGGCCCAAGCCTGACACATTTAGGGACTCTGGCCGAGAACCCTAAAGTTAGGCACTAGAAATAGGACTAGCTAGGGACCAGTACGTCTATCGGTGTCCGTCCCCAACCACGAGCGCGCTACAAGCGACCGCCACCCACAAACACGTGTCGCTGCCAATGTCGTCTTTCCCTCAGCGGATGTACACTCAAACTCAGAAGTGAGGGTGTCCAGGAAGACCATATCCACATGATTCTCAAGACAAAACTCCACAACCCTAATCCACACATGTCATACGAACACAGCCCATGCAAAAGAAACGAAGGAAAGTTCCCATTTCAAAACGCGTACTTGTAAGTGAAACGCAAATCCGACGATGATCTCGGCATTCCCCGCGCTCCGAAGCACCTCCTCGCGTCGGAATCACACCGAACAGACACCAAAACCAGCAAAAATCTCCTCAATTCCCTTTCAAGGCTCACAGTAGAGCTCCTCCCAGCTGAACAGTGCAACTGTACTGTTCGGCCAAGGGCTGGAACCCAAAACACACAGGGTTTAAATCGCGTCGTGTCTTCCCGCCGCGTTTAGAAATGCGTCCGACATCGGCGACGCCTTTAAACCTGACGTCCCTACATGCACCACGCGGTGCGCATGCAGCGGCGCTCACGTAACGGTGGTGTCAAATCATGTCGGTTAAGGTGGACGCGTTCAGCTAAGAGACGCGTCGTCTATGTTAGATGCATTCTTAGTGAACCCGACAGAGGCTTGTTTGGGCTGGGATGCCCAACCCTCCAGCCTCCCATCTGCTACTACAAACCTGTAAAACCACATGTAGACCCACATGGTCTACTAATGGGCCATACATTGGCCTCCAAACTCAGTAAACCACGATCCGAACATACCGGATATTGCATTACTATCACCTAAAAAGAATTTCATCCTCGAAATTAAAGAGATAAGCGTAAACACAATTCAACATATATGCAACTATCACCTAAAAAGAAATTAACGCTTACTCAAACAAGTATGGATACGTCTTGTACATTTCATCAGCCAACTCCCAAGTATCTTCACCACCCTGCATGTTCTCCCATCTGATCTTTACTAACTCAATATCTTTATTTCTTAACTTTTGTGTTCGACGGCCTGTAATCATCACGTGATACTCTGGCATGGACATATCCGGCTTCAAGTCATCTCTTTGATAGCTGACTACCTAGGAAGGATCTCGGATGTACCTTCTTAGCATTGAGACGTGAAACACATCGTGAGCATCTGTGAAGTCTGCTGGAAGCTCCAACTTGTATGCCGTCTCACTGATCCTCTCCACACTTTGGAACGGACCCACATATCTGGGACTCAACTTGCCCTTCTTGTTGAACCTCATTACCCCCTTGGTTGGAGAAACTCTTAGGAACACATAGTCACCAACCTCGAACTGTAGGGGCCTGCGCCGTGTATCTATATAACTCTTTTGCCTGCTCTACGCCGTTTGAAGCTTCTCCTTGATAAACTTTACCATTTCTGCACATTGATGAACCATTTCCGGTCCTATGACCTGCCTCTCACCCACTTCATGCCAATTCAGTGGTGTCCTACAAGGTCTTTCATAAAGTGCTTCATACGGTGCCATGTCGATTCTTGAATGATAGTTGTTGTTGTAGGCGAATTCAACCACACCCAAATGCTGCTCCCATCCGCCTCCCCAAACTAAACAACATTCTCTCAACATATCTTCAATGGTATGGATCGTCCTCTCTGTCTGGCCGTCTGTTTTGGGATGGTATGCCAAGCTGTACCTCAATTGAGTGCCAACAACTCACTGCAAACTCCTCCAAAAACCTAATGTAAACCTAGGATCCCTATCTAAAACAATGGTAACTGGTATCCCATGTAATGGCACAATTCTATCCACATATAACCTGGCCAATTTGTCCACTGCCCATGACATGCTCACAGCTAGCAATCTGCACACCTTTGTCAATCTGTCAACAAAGACCCAAATACCATTATGTCCTGATGCTGTCCTGGGCAAACCTGCAACAAAATCCATTGCTATATCATCCCACTTCTATTGTAGTATCGGTAAGGGCTGCAACAAACCACCTGGCCTTTGATGTTCCGCTTTAACCTGCTGGCATATCAAGTATCTTGCTATGAACTCTGCTATTTCCTTCTTCATACTGGGCCACCAGAAATATTTCTTCAAATCTTGATACATCTTCGTGCTTCCTAGGTGTATAGTGTACCTAGACCGATGTGCTTCCTCTAACACCTTCTGCTTCACACCAGCTTCATTTGGAACATACAACCTATGTCTGAACCGGACCACACAATCATCATCTATGGTGACATATTCCATCTTCACAATTTCAGCCAAGTTCTCATCTACCTTTTGTGCTTCTATAATCTGCCAATATAAAGATGGCTCCACCGTGCTGCTGGCTAATACTGCTCGCCACTGGCTACTTGGAACAAATAGGGAGTTTTCAGCTACATCTTCATATAGCTTCCATTCTCTTATCATCATGTGACTCATCACTGCTTTTCTGCTCAATGCATCTGCCACCACATTAGCTCTACCCGATTGGTATGCTAAGCTGAAATCGTAGTCTTTCAAATATTCCATCCATCTACACTGCCTCAAATTCAAATATTTCTGGGAGAAGATGTATTTCAAACTCTTGTAATCCGTGAAAATCTCAAACCATTCACCATACAAGTAATGCCGCCATATTTTTAATGCAAACACAACTGCTGCCAATTCCAAATCATGTGTGGGGTAGTTCTCTTCATGCCGCATTAATTGCCTGGATGCATACGCCAAAATCTTTCCACGTTGCATTAACACTGTCCCAAGTCCTCTCCTGGATGCATCTGTGTACAACACAATACCACCTTGGCCTGACGGAATCTCCAATATCGGAGTTGAAGTGAGCTGCTTCTTCAATTCTATGAAACTACGCCTGCAATCGGATGACCATACAAACGGTACTCCTTTCTTGCTAAGATTTGTCATTGGTGCTGCAATCTTGGAGAAATCTTGAATAAATCGCCTATAGTACCCTGCCAAGCCAAAAAAACTCCTAATCTCTGGCACTGACTTTGGTTCCTCCCATTTCAAGACCACTTCCACTTTAGCTGGATCCACTGCAACACCCTCACCTGAAATAACATGCCCCAAAAACTGAACTTCCCTTAACCAGAATTCACACTTACTGAACTTTGCAAGCTCCCTTAATGTCAGCAATGTGATCCTCAAATGAGCTGCATGTTCTTCTTCTAAGGCTGAATATACTAAAATATCATCTATGAACACCATAGTAAACTGATCTAGGTATGGGTGGAAGATCCTATTCATCAAATTCATAAAAGCTGCAGGTGCATTGGTTAGCCCAAATGGCATAACCACAAACTCAGAATGCCCATACCTGGTTCTGAATGCTGTCTTGCCAATGTCTTCTTCCCGGATCCTTAATTGATGGTACCCCGACCTCAAATCTATCTTGGAGAACACCTTGGCCGACTGCAATTGGTCAAACAAATCATCTATTCATGGAAGTGGATGTCTGTTCTTTATGGTGACTTGATTCAACTGGCGATAATCAATGCACATTCTCATACTGCCATCTTTCTTTCTTACAAACAAAACTGGTGCTCTCCATGGTGAGTGACTCAGCCGAATGAAGCCTTTCTCAAGCAATTCTTGCAATTGCTTCTTCAACTCCTTCAATTTTGTAGGTGCCATCCTGTAGGGTGCCTTGGAGATTGGCATGTTGCCTGGCTGCAACTCTACTGTGAAATACACCTCTCTGTATGGTGCCAATCCTGGTAACTCTTCTAGAAACACATCTGCAAACTCTCTAACCACTGGTACCATATCCACCGTCTTACCTGTCTCAACCAAGCTAACTGATGCCAAGTAGGCTACACACCCTGCATTAATCAATTTCCTAGCCTTAAGGGTAGAAATGATAAATTTAGGGGTATAGAATGGCATACCTTGAAACTCAAACATTCTGCCTCCTGGATGGCTGAACCTTACTATTTTCTTTCTGCAATCTACCACTGCCCCATATGCTTCCAACCAATCCATGCCTAATATCACATCATATTCTTTCAACTGTAGTGCATATAATCTTGATGGCAATTGATTTCCTTGAATCATAATAGGAACCTCATCCAAAAAGCATGTAGTAAGCATGAAATCCCCGGAAGGGATCTCTACTACAAGCTCACACTGCCTCTCCTTAAATGAATGCACCATACTATCAATAAAGTCTTCGAAAATAAAAGAATGTGATGCGCATGGATCAATTAATGTTCTAGCAGAGAATTCAAGAAGAGGTATAATACCTTCTATCAAATTAGACGCCTCCGCTTGAGCCCTTGTGATCGCCATCACTCGTCCTCGTCCTCCTCCTCTCTGGTAAGGTGTACCCCTACCTCACTCAGCTGAAGGCTGCTGGAATGGCTGCTACTGATGCTGCTGCTATGGTACTCCTCTACCATAAGTACCTCTTCTTGGATAAGGACAATTCCTTGCCAAATGCCCCGGCTGATCATAATTGTAACACTTAAATTCTGCGGGTTGCCTTGTTGTACTTTGCTACGATTCCTCCACCTCCGGCTTATAGCCTCGGCTTTGCTGAGATCCTTGCTGCCTACCGCCTCCTCGACCTCTAAATATCTTCTTCAACTTGTTTCCCCACTTGCCAATGTTTGATGAAGAAACTCCTCCCGAAGGTGCCTTGCCTTCGCTAACACCTGGTGATTGCTGTGGAAGTCGAAAACTACCTCCACTTGATCCCGATTCACTGAACTGCCTTGCTTGCACTGTTCTTTCTAATATCGCTGCTCTTTGGGCTGCCTCTTCTACTGTCCCGCACATCAAAGGAATCACTGCATCTTGTAATTTTGGCCCCAACCCCCGGATAAAGTACTCTACCATCATTGCATTGTTGGTTACCACATAAGGTGCATACCTACTCAAGGCCATGAACCTCACTTGGTATTCCAACACCGACAAATTTCCTTGCTGAAGTGTCCTAAATTGCTCCCTTTTTGCTTGCTGAATCTGCACCGGAAAGAAGGTGTTGTTGAATACCTCAAGAAACTCGGCCCATGTGATGGTATCTTCTGCTCTTCCAGTGAATACAGTTTGCATCTTGAGTCTCCACCACTCTTGTGCAAATCCTCTCAACTGATAAGTAGCTAATATAACTCTATCTGCCTGTGGACACCTCATTGTAGCAAATATCCTCTCTATCTCATGCACCCAATGTTCAGCTGTATCCGGATTCGAACCTCCTGAATACGTAGGTGGCTGCAAATGCAGGAACCTCTCCACTAACAACGTGGACTCCTCCACGCTGGCTAGCCGCACTGGTACCACTGGAGGTAAAGGTGCCACAGGGGGTACCTCTACTCCGAAGGGTGGTATTAGTGGTGTCGGTACTGTCTCCTCCGCCACTGGTGGTGCTGCTATGGCTGGCTGAACTGGTGGCTGCTGATCCAACCGTGTCCAAATTTGAGTAATGATATCCCATAATCTCTCTATTATTTGATGAGTAGTCTCCTCTAGATCATCACCACCACCTCCCCAATCTCTCCTGTCAGCCATTTATAAACCTACGCACACAACATTCTAATCCACACAACACATAAGCATATCATTACAAAAACAAGGCCAACTACCAGAAGTAGACTTTAGTAAGGAACATACTATGTACATTTCTTGTTCCTTCATATTTACACGGACCTTGCTCTGATACCAACTGTGACGGTCCTCACCGTTCAGGCCTATTAACCCAATAACGTGCCCGACATGACTCCGCCTCCCGCGATCGGGCCGAAGCCTCGCAAGGGATATCAATCACACTTGTCCGTGAAAATATAAAGAAACACATTGAACACATATAAGATACCATTTCTCACATATATTCACATGAATGTACATATTCAGTTCCATAACATAGTCATTTAAACAAGTACAACAGCTTGGGAAAAACCCCCAAGGCTCCACAAGTAAAAACATTACTCTGCTAGTGGTGAGGGCACGACTCCACTATGACGCCGACCGGAACTAGAAGAGGGACGAGAACCCTCCTGCTCTCCTTCACCTGGAAGAAGTAGGGGTGAACCTCACAAGTCACTGGCTCAGTAGACTAACTCCCCCAAATCCGATAAATACAATGAACAACAGATATAAATAGCAAAGTTGTATGCAGTTAACATATAACAACGCCTATGCATGATGCTACAGCTGTAAGTAAGTAAACGACAAACCACAAACACGTGTACAAGCTACAGAAGGTCACGCCGCACACGAGTCACGAGGACTGGTTCGCGACACCAGCCACAGATCCCAAGTCCACCTCTCAGTCTCGCAGCCACGGATGAAAGGTCCAACTGCCGCTCCACCTCAACAAGACAAGAACTGTGGAGATAACTAACACCACACCTGCAGACTACACAGCTGCAGGCCCAAGCCTGACATCTTTAGGGACTCCGGCCGAGAACCCTAAAGTAAGGCACTGGAAACAGGACTAGCTGGGCATCAGTACGTCTACTGATGTTCATCCCCCAACCACGAGCGCGCTACAAGCGACTGCACACCCACAAACATGTGTCGCTGCCCAATGTCGTCTTTCCCTCAGCTGGATGTACAACTCAAACTCAGAAGTGAGGGTGTCCAAGAAGACGACTTAAACCTTGATGGTACTCCTATACCGGGGCAAACCCTGAGCACCCGGTGCTGGGGACCTGACTAGAGAGGTAACTTCGGAAGACGTTATAACCTGACTTTCTACGCACACATTTCCATGCAAAACCTTTTGTTAACATTCACGGTATAGGCTGACACAACCCATACAAACCCTACATTGCATTGCCAACACAGCCCATGCAATGTGGGACAGAAACTAGGAAGACTGGCCACAGAACACCAGAGCTCGGGTGGCCACATTTCAAAATGCATCCAACACAGTGGACGTTTTTAAATCGCGACGGACCAACCCATCGCCTTTAGACCTGAATTGCGATGTCTAGTTTCGTCGCCTTTCAGGTGACAGAACCAAAACCTAAACCCATTCTGAAATTCACATTAAATAGCTACACATGCTAATAAAGTAGGATATAATCATGTAAATAAAACCCTAGGCATACTCTCTACCATATCCACATGATTCTCAAGCCAAAACTCCACAACCCTAATCCACACATGTTATACGAACTAAAACGAAGGAAAGTTCCCCTACTTGTAAGTGAAACGCAAATCCGACGATATCCCGGCGTTCCCTGCGCTCCGAAGCACCTCCTCGCATCAGAATCACACCAAACGGACACCAAAACCAGCAAAATTGCCTCAATTCCCTTTCAAAGCTCACAGCAGAGCTCCTCCTAGCTGAAGAGTGCAACTGCACTGTTCGGCCAAGGGCTGGAGCCTAAAACACACAGGGTTTAAATTGCGTCGTGTCTTTCTCGCCATGTTTAGAAATGCGTCCGACATCGGCGACGCCTTTAAACCCGACGTCCCTACATGCGCCACGCGGCGCGCATGCAACGGCTCTCACGTAACGGCGGTGTCAAATCGCGTCGGTTAAGGTGGACGCGTTCAGCTAAGAGACGCGTCGTCTATGTTAGACGCGTTCTTAGTGAACCCGATAGAGGCTTGTTTGGGCTGGGATGCCCAACCCTCCAGCCTCCCACCTGCTACTACAAACCTGTAAAAACACATGTAGACCCACATGGTCTACCAATGGGCCATACATTGGCCTCCAAACCCGGTAAACCACGATCCGAACATACCAGATATTACACCTCTAGAATCTTGTCTGCCTGGGATTTGACTGTGTGTTGTATATAAACAATGACGAGGATGACGCTTTTATAAGGGGGGTAGATTGTAACACCCCATATAAGGATATGTTAAATGGACTAAATCAATAGATTAGTAACAACTTAGACTATCATTTTTAGAGTTCGAGCAAGAAATAACTCTGCAGTTAAGCGTGCTCAGTTGAGAGTAGTCTCAGGATGGGTGACTTTGTAGGAAGTCTACTAAGTAGTATAGTTGTTGGATCAGTTTGCTTGTTGGGTCGTCACACATTTAGACATAAATTTAGACATTTTATCAAACAGTTCGAATATGCAATGTTTTATCACTTTAAGCATTAGACATCTATTAAATGTTATCAAACGCACCCTTAGTCAGGACTTAATGAGGCTTAATGAGGACTTAAAACACTACTAGTTGGCTTATTCCACATAATAAACAAAATTCAGGGGTTTCAATGCAAAAAGACAAGAAAAAAATTGAAGTAAAACACAACGTGGTGCAGTGCGCTGACGCGTAGGGGCAACCAATGGGGCACTGGAAATGGGTTTCTAGCAGAGTCCACCATGTAGGGATGCCCAACCAAGAGGGCGATATGTGCCCAACTTATAATATATTTTTTGAAACACAATTTTCTTTTTGGCTTTGAAAAAAACTAATCTAATCATTTTTGGTAACACTCTAAACATAAAACTTGTTCTAAACAGAATGTAGAAGGTCCCTATGTAATTTATTGTGATCAATTTGGTCTAGGAATGCATAAATATTAGATTTATGAATAAAAAGTCAATTCATAGCATATTTGGAAAACACTTAATACGATCAGATCAATACATTAAAATTGGGGGAAATAGAGGGGAATCATTGTTAACATGTTGAAGAATCTTTAGTCTAAGCTTCATGAAGTTTGTATGAAGGATTTAAGAGATACAAGATCAAGAATATATAACTCATATGAACACAAAAACTAAAACTTTAGGGCTTTAATTTGATGTATACGCGTGATATAAATTGAGAAAAACTTGTCTAACATGCTTGGGACATGGAGAGGTATCTATGGACAAGTTTAATTAGAATTTGACTCGAGATTAACTACTTTTTCGATGACTCTTACAAAGGTGAAGAAGAACCCACATTTTTTATGAAGAACACTCCAGATCCTTGCCCTAGCTTGCCTCTTCTTGCTCCTAGTCAGTCCTCCCACATCTGTCAATGTTTAGAGAGGGTTGGGGGTGACTATAGGGCTCATTATGTATTTATAAGACTAGAGTTGTGCAGAAATGAGTTTAAGTTTCCTGTGGGTAGGAGTCCTATCTTGATTTGGACTTCTTTTTATAGCTATTTCCTCTGAATCGAACCCCTATTAGAAGGGTCAGAGGGAGCAAATTCTTGATCCCACTTTGGGTTTAGGTTTAGACCCATTTTATGGCCCAATTTACATAGTTTTGTGCTTAATTAACTCACTTTATAGATGGATATTATGTTAGTATGAATTTTAAATACTAATTCCATATATTTAACTTTCTGTGATCTCAATAAACATGATTGAACCCCAAACATCCATTTCACATGAGTTTTTTACATGTGATTGGGTTTTCGAGATTTCGAGTTTTATCGCCTTAACTCGTAGTTTAGGGTTTTGCTAACTAAACATGCTTGTTTGACCCAATTTTTTTTAATATTTATATCCCATTATTTAATTTGTCATCATAAATTTTCATGTGATTCTGAGTTGGTTTTACACATGTGATAACGAGGTCTCTGATATTACTAGGTTTTACCGTCTTAAGTATTGTTTAGGGTTCCATTAGCCCAATTGCATTCTAATTAGTCCAATTTCTTTACCCATCATTATATTCCATTATTAAATTCTTAAATATAAACTTTTCTTTGATTTGGTATTGGTTTCTCACATGTGACAATAGCTTTTTAATATTTTCGATTTAACCATCCAAAACTTTGTTTAGCATTTCATCAACCATTTATGCTTTAATTGAATTAATTTCTTCATTAATCAATGTAATTCATTATTTATTTCCCATATATAATTTTTCATTTGATTTTGTACCAATTTAATACATGTGATAATGGAATTTTCATTCACTTAATTAATTTTCTAGCACATTTACACTCTAAACTCTATATTAAACTTTTGATCGATGATTTCATGGAAATTTTGATTTCCTCCTATTTAGGCTTGTGAGAACTTTTTCATTTATTAATGATTTAAAATTTTAGGTCCTTGCACGAATAGCCAGTGAGGTAAGCCTCTAGCTAGCTAAAATCCAAACACATAAATGCACAAGAATTTGAACCAAATGTTCAATTCCACTAAATACTAAAATTTATTGCAAATACTCATAACTCTCTATTACAATTCTATAATTATGTCTACATAAAGACTCAAATAAAAGAAAAGTATAGAGAATTTTCTTTCACTACCAACTACATCATTTCTAACTCTCAATAAAAGACACAAATGCTTCTAAGGTGATGTCAATCTTTACTCACTTGTAGCCCCATCGCTAGGTTGGTTACTTTTTTCTTTTTCTTCAGGTTCACCTAAAATGTTAAGTAGGTATGAGTGCACTCACCCGTAGGAATTACATCATCATGAGTAGATATTAACATTTTTAAACTAGATGTCATGAGCAAGACATGCTAAATGCATCACAAATCTGGTGAGAAAACGTGACTAGCAAGACGATAAAATAGTGTCTAGGAATTCATGATATAAAATGATCAAGGTTGATCATGTAGGAGAGAGTAATCAAGCTAGAACATCAATCCCCAAGCAAGTATGAGAGAGCATATAACTAGGATGGCCATAACAAGCTGGCAAGTAAGTAAGTAACAAGCATGTATCTTTCTCAAGTAAGAAATAACAAGCACGAATCATTAATGTGCATTAAGGATCTTTGCCACAATGAATGCACATTATGATCCTGTGTAATGTGGATGTGTATCTAGCATTAACATGAATTTATTTCCCAGCACGATGTAACGTCAGTAATCATTATACTCCATGGTTAATAGTAAATTTTTAACTCTCTATCAAGAGGGCTTGTGTCACGCCCCGACGCGGAATATCGAAACGTGAGGTAGTTAATATAGCGTGAGTATAGAGCCTATAATAGACAACAATCCATTAGACAATTAAATTGTAGCACCCCGAACATTTTATTAAAAAAAAAAAAATA
The DNA here is from genome assembly GCA_014218235.1 of Colocasia esculenta. NCBI lineage: Eukaryota > Viridiplantae > Streptophyta > Magnoliopsida > Alismatales > Araceae > Colocasia > Colocasia esculenta. The sequence continues at coordinate 87,444,615 of CM024757.1, forward strand.
GAATAAATCAAAAATAATAATTTAATATTCTAGAATTAGAAAACACATACGTACCATTATAACGAACGTGAAAACACATGGAAAATTCCATAAAAATTATAGTTCAACTCTAAATAATACTCCCTAATGACCCACGAAGGAATCCGTGTAAAGAAAAATCAGAATAACAGAGTTTAAAGCATTTTGTGACTTATTATCGTAATTAGAGAATAAGTCAGATAATTACTATTATCGGTACTAAAGTGAGTCCAAAAATAAAATAAAAATCATAGATGGACTACAAATAATGGGTATTGACAACCCAATAAAGTAATTGGACCAAAAGAAGTCTTTTGGGCCACAAAATAATTCATGCTAAGAAAATAACCCGAAATTCAAAAATATTCACTAATTGACCATGTTAGGGTAAATTCTCACCCAATAGACCACCATTGGACTTCAAATCAATCCCAAATTTGTGGTTACCACCTAAGGGAGATTTCCATAAGCTTCCCATCATGAATTGGGGAGAGAAATCCTCCATTGAGGGAAGGATACACCCAATTTCATATCCAATAGTTTCCTAATTTAAATTAGGCAAGTATAGACCCATACTCCTTTAAATAAGCCCCCTCTTTTCCATGGGATGAACCCTAGGGTTGTTGAGGTCATGTTTGGAGGCTGTGGTGGCTGGAGATCTTGAGATGGAGGCTGGAGCAAGAAGCAAGTTCGTGCATATCTCCCCTTGCAACCTGCATACAAGTCCCTTCAAGATCATCACCTAAGGTTAGTGAAACCTCGACCAAACCATGCAAACCATACACCCCTGGAAAGATCTACGAGTCTAGTTTCTTATGGAACTATTTTGCCCAATTTTTATCTAGTAGATTGTGAGTATTAGGCGTTCTTATCCAAGCGGTCAGAACTAGGGCTTTTTTGGAGAACGGATCTTATTCGACCCAAAAGGTAGGTCATCTCCATGCCAAACTCTAATTAAACTCATTCATGCTTGCATACATGTGTATAGATCATGTTCTTACTATTTTCCCCAATTTTATCTTGAGAGTTTCACGAATTAAATCTTGGGCGATCATAATGTTGTGCTGTCTTGATTAAACTCTGACTTGTCTTACGAGTTCTATACCTTTATGTGGAGTCATTTTCCGACTGAGTGTTCAACAGAGAACTTGTTATTCTATGAGTCTATTTTCATTTGGCACTAGTTTTCCCAATGTTTGTTAGCTTTACTGAGAGTATTATCCCAAGCATGAGCATTGTGTCAGATTCACAAAGATAGTCACAATATGCCTTATTACCCAGTCAAATGACCTTTGTTTCTCGATTAATTGTTACTGTCTAATGTACAGGAAGTACACTAACTAACAGAGGTGGTTTCATCCGATTTGGATCACTCTAGCATTAGTTTTGATTTTTCAAACCCGTAGGTGTCAAACCTAGTTTGAATCGGACTAGGACAACACCCATATAAAGCACCCCTGCACTTGAAACAGGAAGACGACGAGTCGACCTGTCACCTTCAAAAGGCTGTTGCCTTCAAGGATCAGAAGGCGACTGCCTTTTGGTTGCCTTCTTGAAGGTGACATCATCCCTGTCGCCTTCTGAACACAGTGGGCAAATCAGCTTTGTTTGGCTCATTTTACATAGTTTCATGCCCGTCTTCTCCTGTACGAAGTTAGTTACTGATATCATACATATATCAACCCATATAAAGATTTAAAACATGTTTACATGATTTTTAATTGATCTTAAGTTCATGATCATGCTCTCTACTTGCCGATTATCTACTTCTTGCCTTGTTATCAAACTCGCTAAAAACGCATAGTCACTTTCTAAAACTGGTCATGTATGTTTTAGTACTCATGATACTTGCCATATATAGAGTTTTCAAAATAGAAGTTTCCATAAACAAAGTTTCCTTAACTGGAGTTTCCATAATCGGATTCATACACGTACTTGAGTGATTCTCACGCGCGGCATGCGCATACACTCTAGCACGATAGGAAAGCCCCTTTTTGGCTTGTGGTGAACTTTCCGTCGGATATTCCTTCTGCCGGACTAGTGACCCCTTGAACAAGGCCTCCGTAAGTCTCCTCTGACCATGGATTCCCACATGGCCGACGAACAGGTTGTACCATTGAAGTACCCGGAAGTTAGTGTGTACATATCTCTCTTCTCTTAGCATTCTTAATGAGATCCTTCTTTTTTCATCTTGATTCTGGGTTACCAGTGCCATTGTACTTGCGGTACTTGGGAAGTTTGGATGGAGATGGGACCCACATGCCATTGAAATTAGGCATGTGAACATCATGGTGCTGCTTGGGGTCGACTTGCTTCTGTAGTTCTTGGAGTTCCTTCTTGATAGACGCCCACTCAGACATTATGTCGGGAGCGGCGGAGGGTTGAGCATACAAGGAGGAGGCACGGGATGCTGGCCTGTCACGTGGCTCAAGTTACTGTGGTGGATAGCAAGGGAGATAGGGGGGCGACCGGGGCCTCGACTCACGTGGACAATAGTGCTCAGATTCAAAGGGGGTGAATCGGATGGCCCGTGGCTGAATGGGAGTGTTGTCAGCTTGTCCCGTGATGATATGGGGGCCGGAGGTAGATGCCATGGGGCGAGAAGTGCCTGCTCTGGGTGAGGGTGATGAGACGGTCTTTCCTTTGAGAGCCGTCATGAGATCTTGAATTTGTTATTGGTCAAGCTAAGGAGTTAAGCGCATGAGTTGAGCAGCTTGATCATACGCTTGAGGGGGGCAGATAAGTTGTGATGGGCCATCATCGTTGAGATGGTGACTCTCACTAGCGTGGACTGTGGCGACCCAAGGCTGGGCCGACTCCTCAAGGAGATCATGAGGAAGAGACTCCTCATAGTGTTGGGAGGTATAGAAAGCAGCATCTCGATTCTCATCACTATAAACTGGGTTCAAGTGAGACTCCATATTTGGAAAGTAAGAGTTTTTTTTTTATACACCAAAATAGGGGACGCCTGTCCAGACTTCAAGAGACAATCTTTCCTAAACAGACACCTAGTTTCCTAAACAAGCAATCCTATGCAAATAAAAGAAAGAGAAGATGTCTCACCCAAAGCAAGCAATTGACAATGATGATGGTTTCTTTTATTTGGTTCAAGTTTGCCTTTTAATGGATTGACTTTTTATCAAATTCCCTCAAAGGATGGGTTTCCTAAAGGGAGAAGGCTTCCAACATCGGGTTTGACTAGGATTTTCACAGACTCACCAATGCATGAATCCTAACTCTATGGTGGCAACAGGTACAACCAGCCCAGCGGTCGTGTGGGAATCCACGGTCAGCGGGGACTTACGGAGGCCCTCAAGCGAGTGCTCTAGTCGGACACAAGGAATATGTGGCCGAGAGAGCTAGCGTCACCGAGGAGGACAACTTAAACTACAATATGGAAATATGTATGCCCCTATGCGCACCGGAGTGCATGCAAGAATCTAACATGAGGCTAACAAAGAGAAGAACCAGGCCGACCTGTTCTCAGAAGCCGAAGGCGACGATCAACTTGTCGCCACCTAGATCGCGACAAGAAGAGCATCACGTTTTTCTTCGCAGTGGACAGAGGTCAAGTGGGACCTAGTTATGCATGAAAAAACAAACAATCATATAGCATAGATGACTAACAGACTCTTATAAGCATAGATCAGGCACAAAACAACTCAAAAGATAGATGGAGTGCTCAGAATAAACCAAAAAAATTCAGAACAAATGGAATCAGCAGAACTCACCAGATCACGATGACCTCCCTGTCGCCTTATAGATCGCGATGCCTATCTCATCGCCTTCTCACCCAATGCAGCAGAACTCAAAACAACAGTGAAATAAAACGAAAAAACACGGAATCTAAATAAAAAAACCACACACATGGAAGACTGAAAAAAAGGGAGGGGAAGACAGAAACAAGCACGATAGGCACTAGAAGTCCCACCGTGATCGCAAAAGGTATAATCACGGGAATTGATCCCCAAATAAAAATGATAAAAATTAAGGAAAAGATTGTGATCGCCACCAAAGTAGTTGCAGAAGATGATATGTGAAGAACAAGTGCTAACTACCTTGGAAAGAGGAAAAATAGTGCAGAAGAAACCTGGTTCATGGAAAGCGACAAGAAGACCGTCACCTTCTTAAGAACACGACCAGATGCCTGTCGCCTTCTGCAATAGAAGAGAGAGACTGTGGATTTCTGTTCTTCCTACTCCTCAGCCGGCCAAGGGGCAAGAGCCTTGTACCTGTACTGTCTTCTTTAACCTGCCAAGAATATCAAAACAACAGAACACCCATTAGAAACTCGTTTGGTGTAGTATCAATCCCAAAATAATCAAAGAACATGAAAGAATTGGAGGGAACTCACGTGGGGTGGTGTTTTAACCCCTTTAGGTGTTTAAAATAGGTGTGTGTGGAGTGATCTAATGCAAAACTATGAAGAGAAACAGGTCTAAATGTGCATGTATGAAGACAAAAGCATGAAGAATAAGAGAGAGAAAGTGTAGAGGTGAAGAAAATGCCCTGGTGGGTACTTCCTGGTCGTCTGGAGGCTGAGAGTTCTTCTGGAGATTCATAGCCCTCTGGGAGAGGAAGAAGCAGACGCCAACCTTTTTCAAAACTGTTCCCTATTGACACTTTTATATGCCATTATTCCTGAATGGGATGGGAAAGGAATAATGAGCTGGAATCCGAGTTTAGGTAATTGTGCTCGTGCAAGGAGAGTCAAAACATGGAAAAGAGGTTCTAGGGAAGGTTTCCTCCGAGTTTGGAAAGATTTGAAGAACTCTAGACCCACCAAAAGTCGTATTATTCATGAATAGTAAGGGTCGGAGTGTGAATAGGAAAGCCACGTTGCATGGGCCCGTGAATGAAACCAGAACGTGACAAGCTTGGTGGCGCTACTAGGTAGTGACACCTCGATACGTCGCCTTCCATAGAAGGAAGTCTTGAAGAATTTTCTAGCGAATATTCAGGGAATTAAAAGGCCAAATGAGAACGCGACGTATCGAGGTGTCGCCTTCTTGAAATGATCGATTACATCCTAGAGGCAATCGATGGAGGCATGAACGTGACATGAAGGGCGTCGCCTTCTGAATATGAACACGATAGGGACATTGTCGCCTTCATGATCTTTCAGCATATGACTTATTCAAAGTGTCTGATCTCCTTACATGGGTATCGGATTGGCACACGGTTTGAAACGTTGGATTCCCAACTCAGAGAGCTTCAAGATGATGATAAAGACTAATTGATTTGACTAGGAAGAGCCCACCAGGGTGATAAACTAATAGAAAGATACCATGATCGGATAAAGCCAGCTTGGCGATGATGAGCCAACGTGGGGCGTCAATGATGTGACAATGAATTTGGCTCAGCTTATGGGTCAGAAATGGGTGTCTACAGCCATGAATAACTGTGGGTATCTACATTTGAAAATAGTGAGATGCTGACAAGACACGGTGTGTGTCCAAGGGCTCCAGTCTATTTCTAATGACGGCGAGTCATAAATATACTATTAACCATATGGTATAATGATTACTGGCGTTGCATCTACACTGGGAGTACTTGCATGTTGAATGCTAGATACATAAACCACATATACGTGTCCTAGTGTGCATTCCAAGGTGGCATAGATCCTTAGTGCACATTAGTGGCTTCGTGCTTGATTACTGTTACATGTTAAAAGTTCTTGCTCGTGCTTGCTTGCTTGCTTGCTAGTAGAAATGGCCAATTCTTATTGCATGCTATCTTGTTCTTGCTCGTTACCATCTTGCTAGATCATTGTTCACTCTATCTTGAGATCTTAAATACAATCTTCTTGCTAGATTGATCTTTACATCTCTTGATCGTACTATCTTGCATGATACAATGTACACATGTTACTACCATCGTTTTAATTGCATTGTACATATCATGTTAAAACCTTCTAGCTTTTAAACTGTTAACTACTTATATCATTGCTGGAAGATGTAAATCCTACTGAGCGAGTGCGCTCATTACCTACTTTCCAACCTTTCAGGTGATGAGGACATTGATGAATTAGAGAACCAAGACTATACTGGGGATGATCAAGAGTGAAGGGTGCTCACATCAAATTCTTGCTATCTTAGCGTCATAGTGTTATAGTTTGAGAATGAGAGTACTAGAGAATTGTAGTAGGAGTGAGGATAGTATGTACTTTTCCCTTTTTATTAAGTCATAGTCTGTAGTCCGATTTAAGCGGAGTATGTACCAATTCTCATTTTTCATTGAAATGAAATAAAAAGTTTGAGTTTTATTATGAGCACAAATAGTTGTGTATATGTGATTGCTCGTTAGAGACTTATTTGCCGACTGTTCACGTCTCAACGCTCAAATGAAATTCTTTCGCTGCCATGCTTTGGGACGTGACATAAATAATACTAAATCAAATATATTTCATTGATAATTCCACTAATGTCTATTATAACCACTAATTCGGAGCCAATACTAAAAACAATCATCTAACTAAGACTCTAAGATAATTGGACGCTTCCATGGTCACGTCAGGTTCACTCTTGCCCGAACCCATCATCGTGAGTGTTGTTCTCTTCCTCTGACTTACCTGAAAATGTTCACAAGTAGAACAGGATGAGCAATAATGCCCAGTAGGACTAATATCTCATAGACAAACATGTTTTAAGTAATTAACGTATTAAATAGCAGAATAACTAATGACTGAGAGAGTCAAGTAATGTCGAGAGAATAATAGCATAAATAGCATGATTCAAATAACACGTGTTTCAAGTATAGCACAAAGAGCAGGATGGCTATAGCACAATAGCATGAAATAGCACATAGCACAATGAGTCGAGTATAGTATAGCACTTTGATTGTCAATAGATAGTTGAGATAGTATAACACTTGAGTGTAATGCCAAACACTCTGGTCAATTAACTCCTGTGGGCACTAGCACTTTTGGGCGTACCTCTCAGGACTAGACCAGGCCCCTTTATTTTGTCAGGTATTGATTATGTTTATTATCTTTAGACAATCAGTCAAATGGCCATAGAGAGTACCAAGAATAGATGAGAGGAATTGAAGAATAGACGAGAGTATAGTGAAAACGTGAATAGATGAGTGAAAATGGAATAGACGAGAACTATAGGTCAATGCACTACATTAAAACAGGTGATAGTAACGGTTGCAATAGTACCTTCGGGTACAGGCAGTTTGGTAAATAACGCGGTCTACCACTTGGTCGAGATAGTAACACGGTCCAGAGGTCGACGCGATGTCTAAGACAGTACTATAGCTGGTTGGAGCATGTTGTACAGGTCCAACATGACCCCTTAAGGTGTATAGGTGTTAATTAGAGCTGCAACCGAGTCGGGTTCGGAACCAAAATATAGATTTTGACTTCGATTCCAATAACCAAAATATAGTTTCGATTCCGATAAAATCAGAATGGTTAATTTCGATTCCGTTCCATTTTCGATAATATTACCAAAACCAAAATGTCGATAAACTAAGGTGCTTACCATGGTTTTGCCTTTTGAGTTTATGGATAATTTATCGAAATAATTGATACCGATTTCGATAGCTTATCGGAATATCTGATATCGATTCTGATAAGCTATCAATATCATTTTTCAATTTTAAAATCATTAATTTTTATCAGAATCAGGTCGGAATATCGGGTTTCATTTGTAGCCCTAGTGTTAATGGTACAAAACGCTCGTCGACCACGTAGGATTTCATGGTCAGAGGAGACTTACAGAGGCCTTGATTTACTAGTCCGACAGAAGGAGTATCCGACGAAGAGTTCGTCCAAGTCAAGAGAAAGTGTGGAAATAATAGTTGCTCGGCATTCTAGAGGACTTCTAGAATAGCGGAGCATCAGTAACTATGTCCAAAACAATCGCGAGTAACGAAGACAAGTCTATTAAATAAAGAGATTTATGTACAAAACTCCAATAAATTACCAGTTGTATTATGAACACTTTATGAATATTGCAAGTCTGAGATGTATGATTTTTAGTGTATGTGTGATAGAAAATCATCGATTTTGATAGAGAGATCAAGTGCATAACTTTTAAGAGAAATTACATGTTCATCATGATATGGCTTCTTTTACTGCATTACAGACTTAACATAAACTTAACCTAGAGTAAATACATGGACATAAAGTAAGAGAAGACGAAATCTATGGTTTGTGGACAAAATTTGAGAAGGCGACGTACCCTTGCACTGGTCACGATAGGGTACCTTCAGAACACGACGTATGCTTTAACAGAAAGTGACATGGCCTCTCAGGACAGACAGGAAGAACGAGATGCAGTGCATGTCGTGTTCAAAATGCGACAGGGGGCTTGTCGCGACCCTGATGAGAACGTCATGTATTGGCATGTCGCTATCTCAGTGTTCCTGCCCGAACCCAAAAAGGAAATCAAACCTCCTTGGATTGTGGTTTGTTTCCATGGGGTTTTGACATAGTGACCATAAACGATGAAAATCTCAACGTATACATGATGAAAAATTGTGAAACTTGTTTTAAACGAAACTAGATTTGTAGGAGATTAAACAATAAAGAGTAATTAGGGTTTCATCATGGTTACAATGTAGTATGATCAGGTTCTTTCATAATGAACCAATTACATGATACAGTGATCAAGAGTGAAGAAATTCATATAGAACACTTGATAGAAATAGGGGAAAACAATACCAACATGTTTCTGGCATCATGCAATCTGTATAGAAAAAGTTTCACAGCACAAGGTCAAGTATGAACAAAGAATTAAGATGAACATGATGGGTCGGGTACATGTTTGTGACAAAACTTCAAGTATGAAATTGACAAGAATAACATGATAGAAATTGGGGAAAACAAGGGGCTTTGTTCCTGAGATCAAGAACAACCTATGGGCGAGATTAATTAAGTTTTGCTTGAGAGATTGCCTATCTATGGACGATGTGAACTTCCTAAGGCTAGAACTCAAGGAACAAGCTTGTAGATCTTCTAGCAAGTTCCTCTCCTCAATTTCCTCCTCTTTTGGCCTCTCTTCCATATCTAAGAAGTCTCAGAAGAGTAATAGGGTCGGCCGTGAAAGGTTTGGAGATTGATTCATAGATCTAGTGTTGTTAATTTCTAATACAACTCTAACTTCCCTTTAACTCCGAGTTTTCATGTTTACTTAGATTTTCTAGCATCCAAATCTTCTATTTGAGTTAGGATAGAATCCCAATTTCATAGCTAACATATTGGGGTAGGGTTTGGACTCCAATTTGGATGTATATGAGTTGTATTCATGATTTACTCACCCCTTTTAATTAGAAAATAATGGGGTTACAAATTTAATAGTATTTTCTTTTATTTTATCATCTTAAACTCTTAGTTTGGCCCAATAACTCTAGTATGGACCAATAGTTTGAGCCCATCTCTTAATTTTGCTTAACGGATTTTAATTATTCCTTTCATTTATGGTTTTAATTAATTTATGTATTTTCAAATAGCAGATTGTTACAGCTAGACTGGAGGCCCTAGACACTCTCCATGCCCAATCTTGCATCTCACTATTTAAAATGCAGATATCAACATAACGATTAAAACATGTCCATTAGCAAGAGTTCAAGATTTCATTAATGTTAATAATGATGACATAAGAAGTATTGCAAGAATATCATGTCAAGGGCAATGATTCAAGATTGTGATTATCAAGAGAGGAATCAGACATTATGATGGCATAATTTTGTTTCAATTTGATATTTCATTAATAGCTTGATTCGTGTAAATGAGAAAGAGAAGTGCACACTAACTCCAGGGTTCTTCAATGGTACAAGTTGCTTGTCGGCCATATAGGAACCCATAGTCAAAGAAGGCTTATAAGGCCTTGGTAGAGGAATCAATAATCCTACAAAAGGAATATCTAACGAAGAGTTCATCCAACACCAAGAGGGGCTACCTATCGTGCACGTGTGTGTAGGTTTGTCTCGAGCTGTGAAACACTCGTATGTCATGTGTGAACAAAGTAAGCCGAATCTAAATTGATCATAATCATTCAATATAAGTAACTTAAATGTCATGTTAAACAAGTTAAAAGTTATAGGTTTTAACAAGATATGATACAAGGATAAGAGAGGTAATAATTGTTAAGTTGAAGAAATAATCATGACATTTGAAATCATTAGGGTCATATTCCAATCATTAAATCTTTTTCTATGGGTTGATTAATGCATCAAAAACTTCAGAAAACATGGCTAAAGTCATCAGGATCGACCCATGACACAAAATACAGAAAATAGCGTGATCTAGAAAGCACAATTAGAAGGTGGCATTGAGATTGTCGCCCTCTGGACTCAGAATATGACACACTTGTTGTCGCCATAAGAAGGCGACCAGGATCATGTCGCCTTCTAAATTAGAAGGCGATAGGCTGACCTATTGCCACCTAAAGGCACAATTCTGTTTCCAAAACAGATCCTGGCCCTTCATGGACTCGAACTTGAAACCCATTTTATGCACACAATGGATTAAAACCCTAATTACTCATAGACCCATGCACAAAAACTGGGGAAAAAGATAGGGTTTGAAACTAGACTCAAAGGGGGTTCTATAGTAACCTTCAATCGAACCCTAATCAGGTATATACATGGTTCTTCTGCACACAAGACAGTACTACATTGTAATACCCCAGTAATGAATAAAGTAAATACACAATTTTGAAAAGTTTAGGAAAGGATATATATGCAAATTCTAGAAAATTAAGGTTAATAAGTCTTAACCCTTGTTCAGACTGAAAACCTAGAGGGGTTTGATCCTAATCCATGTTCACACTGAGACCCCAGAGAGGGCTTAACCCTAACCCTGTTCAAATTGAACCAATAAATAAAAAATTAAAGAAAGTATAAGCATAAATAGAAATAGTTCAAGGAAGGTATATCTACAATTATCAAAATTTTAGGGTCACAGTGTGATTGTCATTTTTTAGGGGACTATAGTATAATTTCTGAAGACCCCTCAGAGAGACAATCATATTTCAGTTGGAGGTCATTTTTAACTAGAATGGTCGAACTGAGAGAGAGGAGTGGGTATATCTCAAGTTTTTTAAACTTGAGGGTTAAAATGCAATTGATAAAATACATGAAGGGTTAAGTGAAATTATGTAAGAACACCCTGGAAGACTTTGGAATTCTTTGGAACCCTCTGAAAACCTCTGGATACTGTGTGTTGTTCCAATCTCTATATCATCTCGGAACTCTAGCGGATTGCCATGTTGATCTCCGTACTAACTCAGAACTCTGCTAGAATTTAGTATGGACCTTCACTCTATCCCGGAGCTCTACCAGATGGTTTACTTAAGATCATTTCCATCCCAAAATGTTGCCAGTTTGATTCCTTGGAATCCTTCTCTATCTTGGAATGTTGTCGGTTTGATTCCTTGGAATCCCTCTCTATGCCAGAATGTTGTCGGTTTGATTTCTCAGAATTTCTCTCTATACCGAAACGCTGCCAGATTGTTCATTAAGAATCCTCGTCCATGTCGAAATGCTCTGTATTATTCACTAAGGATCCTTTCCCATGTCGGAATGTTGCCGGATCATTTACTCAAGATCATTTTTTATGTCGGAATGCTGCCAAAACGTTTACTCAGATCTTATCGTATGCCGGAACTCTATCGGAGTGAAGTCTGATTCCTTTATCTTTGAAGTTTTTGCAGCCTTCAGGTCTTCAGGTAGGTTCCTTCTAATTCTTTCTAAGTCAACAATTAGTAGTTAATAATGTTAATGACCCTAGTCTAGATATAATCTCTGTGTAATTCCCTTCCGACTTTCTTACTATGCCCTTGTGTGCTTATCTGGTTTAACCTTTTACCGGATCCTTGTTAATTTCTTGATTGGTACTATTAATGATCTTAGTGAATATAAGATTAAGTGTTAATAACCTCAGTTAGTACATCATTGAGTGAATTCCTAACAAAATGTTCCTGAGATTCATGATCAGCATCTTTCGTGGCTTTCAATTCCGACTGCAGCTCCATAATGATTCATGTCGTTGATTGATCATTGGATTTCACATCATCGTGTTAACCTTAACTCTAGCTTATATGCCTCTAATTCAATCTCAACTGGGCCTTCTCTATCTGATCCAATTACTATTGTATACTTATTTCCTTGAGATCCTTGTTTATGCTCTGAACCAACCTTGAAGTTCTTGGCCACTTAAGTGAAAGTTGGAACTATCAGCAAGTACTTGTTTAGGGTCATGGACCCAAAAAGTGGACTAATGCCAGGTTAGAGGGCTCCGGCCTAGCCCTAGGGGGAATTCCGAACACTTTAACGTCACTGGTACCAAATGGCAGGTGATGGCCCGATGTTTGGCATGCACCACAAGTGAGTGTTCTTGATTAACTTTCTTGATAAGTTCTTTATATCATGAATGACTGCGTGAAATAGTTCATAGTGTATCCAAGTGCATGTTAATCGTGAAGTGTTTAGTTGCCAGTTCTTGAATTTTATAGTTTTGCTATTGTAGCATTCTTGTATAACCTTGATAAGTGAAATCTAGTGATCCTATAGTGTTATCGATTGAACTCACGCTCTTGTCCTACGTGACATCCAGTGTCCCCACTCTAATGATCGTATAGTGCTATTGATTGATCTCATGCTCTTGTCTTGCGTGAAATCGAGTGTTCACCACTCCAGCGATTGTATAGTGTCATTATTTGAACTCGTGCTTGTCTTGAGTGAGATCCAATGTGCACCACCCCAGTGATCGTATGCTATTGTTAAATGAACTCGTGTTCCTGTCTGAACATTGTTATCTCTCTGTGTTCGCTAATTAATATCTTGTGTTTACCTACTTGATAAATCCATTATCGTAAAGGTACGTGCATACTATTCGTAAAAATTGATCAAAGACAAACCTCCTGAGCTATCTAGTTCCACCCTAGTTATTGTGATATCATGACAATCTCAAAGATATGTGCAAACAATTTCTTGACAATGTTCAGTAGCTATCTTCTGGTTGTTTCACTCTGCTAATGACTTCTAATATCATGTAGTGTTCTTGTTTGTTGAAACCCTAGTGTCTTTTCTCCCATTGATCTTTACATCTATATTAGTGAACTCTTGTTCCGCTCTCGTTACCCCTGGATTCTTATGTGATTTGGAATTGATTAGGGATAACCTATTGGGCATTTTATGCTCATTATATTTTTAACATTTTTCAAGAATTTTCAAGTGTGAGATAATGTGGTTGGGAAGTGTGCTGAGCGACTGAACCCCTCGTGAAACAAGTGAGTTTCTTTTTTACCTTCTTATATGTTGCGTCTCAATATTTTCATGATTGTCAGGGCGTGACATGTGTCAACAAGACATAATGTTGAAAACTCGTCAAATACATTGAAACCACAAATTAAGAATTGGGGAAAAAGATATGGTTGTGTTTTAGACTCATGGAAGAACATACAGTAACATGGAATCGGGAATGAATCAAGTCTAAAATAGGTTTTAAAGGAGTCTATTTTGATTTAAGAGAAAATAGATACATTGAACTTCTCGAGACAGATATGTTGAATCCACAAATAAAAATTAGGGCATTTAGGATAGAATCGTTCCAAGCATCATAAGATTCTACAGTTCAAAGGAATTAAAATAACATCAAGCAGTTAAGAGATACAATAAGTTATATGAAACTCATAAAAACTAAAAACCCTATTTTTAACTTGAGAAATACGATCACATGAGATGATAAAAATTGGGGGAAACACTTGCTTCATGTTCTAGGCACCATGCACTAACAATGGATGCAATTAATTAGGATTTGGCCCAAAGACAACCTAGCTACCTTTGACTTGCAAGAAGTCTTAGAATAAAAAGTGACGATTTTTTAGGAAAAGCAAGGTTGAGGGGAGCTTCTCCTTCCTCTCCAGCCGTTCCAGCATGTCTCCTCACATCTCCATCAAACCCTAGGGTTATCCCAAGGAGAAGGAGGGTTTAATTTAGTCCTAAAAGATCTCAAATTTGTGGGGTATTTCCTTCTATGTTTTTTTGGAGATTTCTCTCCAATTTTGAGTTGGGACCACTTGGGAAACAATCTCCCATGTTTGGGCTCGATTTTGAGCCATCTTACAAGCCCAATGGTGGACTATTTAGTGCTAATTAGCCTCTTAAACCTTGTCTAGTTGGATCACACAAATTTCATGCTATTTTTTCCAATTGGTTTTTATTCTTCGGCAATAAATTTCCCTTGGCCCAAATATGTCTATGGGTGTTGGGAAATATCATTTGGAGTCTAACTATGATATTCTATTTTAATTTTGGATCCTTTTTTGTACATGCGAATATGACATTTATGTTTTTCCTTAATGTAGCATTAATTAGTAGCTATTTTATATTTTATGTCAATTTATTATTTCTACACATTTCTGGGGTGCTACATCCGCTGCGCATCGAGATCCCTGAATGGATACCCAACATAAAGACGTACCTATCATGCAAGGCATGTTTAGGTCGCGGTGTGTTTCGTTTTGAGTTGGTTTGACCGAGCATAGGGATGTGTGTCAACCTTGGGTGACACGTGGCGCACGACTCTTGAACGTGCCACCTTGGGTCGGTGCATCTTTTGATGCATTTGGTCGTGTAGGCACGTTTAGGATCTCTACTCTGTTTCATATCAGCTAGGTCGGCTGAGTGAGGGTTTCACATTAGCTCTGCCAAACCTTCCCCAAAGTAAATCCTCATTGTTTTTGGGTTTCTTCTCAGTTCTCAGGGGTTTGGGAGATGGATTACTACTTGGAGGAGGTGGCCCGATCACGAGAAGGGCCCAGCTGATGTTTTCTTCTTCTCTTGGTAGGGTGGCTTCCCTCCTTTGTGTTTCTTATGAATTATTGTGATTTCTGGCATGGATGAATTATGGTGAGTGTGTTTTCCATCAGGGTATAGATGTTTTGTGGTTATAGTGGCTTAAATATCCTATTTATTAGCTAGAAATCATGATATTATGAGATCCATGTTCTAGATGCTTATTTAGATTCATTTCCTATGAGCATTCCATGATGTTCCTTTGTATTGTACTCTGGTAGAGTTTGATGATAAAAAAAAACATCGTGTTTGATTTGATGAATTGGATGATTTGGACTTTATGTAATGGATCTCATATCTTTGGATTTTCTCTTATGTATTGAGGGTTTGATTAGTGTGTGATAAGAGCAAGAAATCAAGGTTAAATATATGTGTTAGAATGCCAAGGTAAGTATATTATAATTCCATGTACTTCGGATTTTAACATGATGTAATCTCTTATTTTATAGGGGACTAGTCGACCAAATCATCCATTGAAACCTCACTTTAGAACAAAGCACAAACACTGCTTGGTCCAAAATTGGTCAACCAAAAATTTAAAATGGTAGATCGATTTTCCCAAAAACTTTGGTTTGTACAGTAGCCATTTCGATCGACCGATACAGAATTTTGATCGATCGATTTTCATAGAAAGTCCAAGCTTTGTGTTAACTGACATTTTGATCAATCCATTTGGATACTTTGATTGACCTATTTTCACAGAATTAAGCTTTAAGGTTCAAATTGACTATTAAAGCGATCGACCGATATTGAATTTGTTCGGTCGATTTTGGTTCTGCTTCAATGACTGACTTTCCTTATTTGATTTGATTCATCATGGAAAGTGCTCAGATGGCAACCAAACTTTGTGAAGACTTCCAGTATATAAGAAACCATGTTTATGGGACAAAGGCATGCAAAGCCTTAGAGATCTGGTGCATAGCAAAACAAAACACAAGCGAGATCGTCAGGATACTAACTATAACACCGGTGTTTAGAGATCTTACTGTGGAGATTACGACTCTCCCACAGTCGATGCAGTAACTATGTTACTTAAAAGCTGTCCACACGTCTAGTCTCTACAGTATTCCACACAAGCTAGCGGCATACGAGTTCCATCTATCGTGGTCTCCACCAGATGGTTTCCCTACTACCACTTTCACAATGAGAGGAAGAGAAGGAAGGGAGATGAAGAGCTCTTGTACACATGCAAAAGCTGAACTAAGTGTCTCTCTCACTTTTAGTTTTTTAGTTCACTTTTATAGCCTTTTGGACTTGCACCCAAGGTTCCTTCCTTGAAGGGCTTGCTCAGGTGGCCTCCCTGATTAGCCCTCGGACAACCATATACACATTATTCTAATAGTTGTAACTTTTTCATCCCTTCTGAAATCTCTATTCCATAAATACCCCATACCTTCCAAGCCCTTGTATGTGTGACCCAATAGGCTCAACATCAAGTTGGCTATGGATTCATGAACCATTAAATCTCCATTTAATGTTCATATTCAACTAGTCAAAACTCTAAAGTCAGATCGTAAGAATTAATATCTTAATTCTTCAACAACTCTTAACTTCATGTCTTAACAACTTAAGAACATCCACTGATTATGATTGCTTTAAGGATCACGCCATAACCTCTAAATGATTTAGGAATAATCATTCCAATTAGTAGAGTTATCGTGTAATTATTGTCCTTCACTAATGATGTTTTAGATTGAAATGAAACTATCCTATATAGTTAATATAGATTTAATCCTACATGACTAATAGACTTTGATAACTCTTTTACAATTCTATTTAATGCTCTAGCTAGAAACTCACCCAATCATCTTTACATATAGAGACATATCCCTTATTGGTATGAGAGTAAGTGATTTCATCTCATGACTCAATTGCCTTCACATGATTCTTACCAGACCTAATAACCATATGCAATTGGACCTATGAATATGGCATCAGAAGTCCAATTGTCCTACATGTAAGACATCTTTGGTGACTCAGATCCAAATACCACTTGTGCCACTGATATTACAAAAATTTATAACTCGGATATATATTCAGACTCAAATATTTTGTGTGGGTCAATTCAGTGATCTTATTTAATCAATGAGCATCTATACATCTATCTTAGAGTCTCCACTCAAGTGATGAATGAGATTAATCACCTTTGTCATATGAGTAGGTAGTATGTATACTAGTCTAACTAGAACCTATGACGCCCATTCTCAATGAGGCTTTCGACTATGAACATTTAGGACTTATGATTATATGATGAATATCAATTATTTAGTGTAGTGGTCATCTCACTCACTAACATAATCGATAATTAAAGCAATATTAATTAACTTCTTTTGTATGACGATATCTACCTATTGACTTAGTCGATTAAGTGGGCAACATTAATCAACTCCTTTCAGTATGGTAAATCCTTTTACTCACTAACTTAGTTGATTAACTGAAAAAGATAATCGACTATTTCAACACAGTTAACTCTTTTACCCACGGACTTAGTCGATTAACTGAAAATGATAATCAACTACTTTCAGTATGGTAAACTTCTTTACCTACTAACTTAGTCGATTAACTAAAAACGACAATCGCCTACTTTCATTGTGCTAAAATCCTTTAGCTACTGACTTATTCAATCAATTTAAAATGACAATCGACTACTTTCAGTATAGTAAACTCCTTTACCTATTGACTTATTTGATCAATTGGCCAACGTTAACCAACTACTTCCAGCATGGTAATATCTCACAGACTTAGTCGATTTTCTATGCTTTTAGCCAAAACATAAGTTGATTAATTCAAGATTGTTAATAGTGAGTACACCTAATGATTGGCTTATAGGGCACCCTCATTTAACAATCTCCACTTGCACTAAAGCTAATCACTAATGTGTCTAAGACCCATAGATACAAGGTGACGCTCATGCAGATGTTGTGATAGTGACTTAATGAGTGGATTAGCAATGTTGTATTTGGACGAAACTCTTCCCATGTCTGATGTCATTTCTAGCTATGATCTCCTGATTAAGATGGAAGCGGCTTAAAATATACTTGGACTTTTGATGAGACCTTGGTTCTTTAGCTTGAGCAATATCACCGTTGTTATCACATAACAGCCATATACTTGATCTTCAATAGTAGGAACCACACCAAGCTCTTTGATGAACCTATTTACCCATACAACTTCCTTTACAACATCTGATGTAGCAATGTATTCAGCTTCCTTCGTAGAATCCATAATAGTTTCTTGCTTGGAACTTTTCCAAGACACTGCCCAACCATTCAGGGTAAAAACAAACCTAAATTAGATTTGCTATTATCATGGTTAGATTGGAAACTTGAATGAGTATAGCCTACAAGTTCAAGTCATCTTTCATTCCTCCATTTATGAGAAACAAATCCTTAGCCCTTCTCAAGTATTTGAGGATTGATTGTACGACAACCCAGTGTTGTATGCCAGGGTCAGCTTGATATTTGCTTGTAACACTTACAACATGAGCTATATTAGGTTGTGTGCAGATCATGACATATATGAGTGATTCTATGGCAGAGGCATAGGATATATTATTCATGGATTCTCTCTCCTCTACAGTCTTATGGGACATTTCTTTGGAGAGATATATCCCATGCTTTGTGGGAATTAAGTCTCTTCTTGAGTTTTCCTTTCCAAACTTTTTGACAATGGTCTCAATATACATGGATTAGGATAAGTTGAGCATTCTTTTTTATCTATCTTTATAGAACTTAATCCCCAAAACAAAGGATACTTCTCCTACATCTTTTATGGAGAAATTTTGTGATAGCCAAGCTTTTTATAGAAGATAACATACCTACATCATTCCCAACGAGTAGTATGTCATTACTATATAGTGTGAGAAGAGAGATAGTACTCCCACTTATTTCCTTGTAGGCACATAGCTTATCTTCATTCTTAAGGAAGTCATAGAATTTTACTGCCTTGTCAAATCTTATATTCCAATTACTTGAAGACTATTTAATCCATAAATGGACATTTTAAGTTTGTACAATTTCTCAAGATATTCAGCTAATGTGAAGCCCTTATGTTGTATCATATACACCTCTTCCTTAATGTTTCTATTGAGGAAAGCCATCTTCACATCCATTGCCAAATCTCATAACCCTAACATGCAGCTATAGCCAGCAAGGTCCCTATGGATTTAATCATGGCAATTGACGATAAGGTTTTGTTATAGTCAACTCTTTGCCTTTGACGATAACCCTTTATCACCAACCGAATCTTGTAAATTTCCACTTTACCATCAACTAAAATCTTCATTTTATGGATACACTTACATCTAATGGGTATAATACCCTTAGATGGATCCACCAAGCTCCAAACTTGGTTGGAATGTATGTTTAGTCTATTTCAAAATTCACGGATTCTAGCCATTTCTCAGAATCAATGTCACACATTACTTCCGAGTAGGTCTTCCCGATCATAAGTTCCTTAATGGTTCGTCCTAAAGACATGTCCTACATATCTCTAAGGAGCAACTGCGACTCTAATAAACATACGTAAAATTAGTGAATATACTTGTGTCTCAACAATTGGACAGTCAGAGTCCTTTTGTGATTCCGGAACCTCTTCTAGATCTACTATGCTCCCACTGATTCCATCAATGAGATATTCCTTCTTAAGGAATACTGCTCTTTTGGCCACAAAGACTCATTGGTCATTTGGTTGGTAGAAGTAATACCCAAAGTTTCATTTAGATATCCCACAAATCTGCACAACTCAGTCTTGGACTCCAATTTATCTGGGTTGTGCCTCTTCATGTGGGTTGGACACCTCCACTTCTTAACATGTTTAAGGTTGGCCTTCTTCCCAAACCATATCTCATATGGAGTGGAAAATACTGATTTTGAATGCACCTTGTTTAGTAAGTGAGAAGCGATATCAATGGTGTATCCTTAACTACATCATTCATTTGAGGGGTGTAATAAGGTGTCCATTATGAGAGAATCTCATTCTCCTCAAGAAATTTAGTGAATACTATACTCAAGTGTTCCCCACTGCGATCAGATCGCAGAGTCTTAATTGTTGGCCCTTTTGGTACGACAACAAGCTAACCTAGAGGGGGGGTGAATAGGTTTTCTGAAATCTGAAACAGAAACTTAAACACAGAAAATTATCACTTGAAAGTTTGGTTAGTTGAGTGTGATAGAGAGTAGCAGTGCGGAAGCAAATAAACAATCACACAAAGAACACAAGGAATTTATCCTGGTTCGGCCCTTCCCACATGGAAGTCCTACGTCCAGTCTCCAAGCAATCTCTTGGGATTTTACTAACCAAGGATACAGTCCCCATCAAGGACAATACAACACCCAGCACCCCAGCTGGTCTTCTTCTCTTTCCCGGGTAAGAAGGTAGCCCACTTCTCTTTCAGGTAAAGAAGCCAACCTCCTGGTACAAACCTCAGTGTAGTTCTGCTAGACTTAAACCCCTAGCTAGGTTCTACACTGAGTACAGTCCCTCAGCTAGACAGAAATCTTTCTTAGCAAAGAAAGAACAAAACTGAGAGTTTTACAAGAATGGACTCTAACCCAAAACCTCTCAGCAAAGGACTCTCCCCAAAAATTACAATGAACACAGAGAGAGTGAAGAGAGGATAAGGAGCTTGAAGTTTGAAGGATTCAGATGCTTTAACACTTCTTCTTGGTCTCGGGCTCTTTCTCTCTTTTCCTTTGAGTGTATGTGGAGTTGAGGTTCCTCACAAGATGTACACTCCTTTAAAAATCTTCAGGAAAGCTCTCTCTTTATTCTTCAGCCTTGCTTCATCTTTTATATGAGAAGCTTTGAATAGATCCGTTGAAGAGATCTGTTGGAACTCTTCTAGTCGTTGTTGATTTTTCTATTCTTCTTCTTCTGATTGTCAGCCACTTGGTGGTCTTCGAGATCTGCAAGAATAGAAGAAGGTTTTTAGATCAAAGTGTGTTTCTGTAAAAAAGGTCCACACTTCTGTGTTTTCTACTGTCACCCAGAACTGGTAGGTAAGCTCTTTTTGTCTGACAGGAAAGAAGAGATCTAGAGAGATAAGCAAAAAGATCTTCTGTCAGAAAGATAGAAGATTACGCAAATGAAATATATTTGACTTTTCATTAGGCGCCAAAATCATTTGAAACATCTGAGTATAAAGGAAATCGATGTTTAAGTTGAAATCTATGTTTGAACAGAATCCATGTTCTAATGCAATCCATGTTTCAACAGAATCGATGTTTACATGAAATCGATGTTTGAACAAAATCGATGTTTAAGTGAAATCGATGTTTGCATGAAATCGATATTTGAACAAAATCGATGTTTAAGTGAAATCGAAGTTTGCATGAAATCGATGTTTGAACAAAATCTATGTTTAAGTGAAATTGATGTTTACATGAAATCGATGTTTGAACAAAATCGATGTTTAAGTGAAAGCAAATCGTTGTTTTGATCAAATCATTCTTTAAGTAAAGGCAAATTGTTGTTTGCTATCAAATCGTTGTTTGAGCAAAAGTAAATCGTTGTTTGTCTTATCGAATCGTTACAGTGATCAAATCTTTGTTTAACTTATCGAATCGTTACAACGATCAAATTATTGTTTAACTTATCGAATCGTTGTTCTATTAAGAGAATCGATGTGGCACTTTGTAAACTGAAGTCGATGTATATTGAATAGACATCGATTTTGCTTTTCAGTGCAGATCACACAGCGATAGTACAATAAATTTATATTTATTAGGAAAACATGATATTAAATATATTTAATAATATTTAATTAATCATAAATGTTGTTATCACCAAAATATCATAAATTTATATTTATTAGGAAAATATGATATTTAAATATATTAAATAATATTTAATTAATCATAAGTTTTGTTATCACCAAAATATCATAAATTTATATTTATTAGGAAAACATGATATTAAATACATTAAATAATATTTAATTAATCATAAGTTTTGTTATCACCAAAATATAAGAGTAAAGAATAAGAGTGGTTCAACATTAACACTCTTACTTGTATACTTCTCTACTTCACTCTTATACTCTCTGAACTTTTCAAAGATTCAAACTTATATTTCATTAAGTACACATGTCCAAATCTAAAGTGACCGTTAGTAAATGTGATGAAATAAGAGAATCCTCCTTTGGTCTTAATGCCCATTGGACTACATACATCAAAATATATCAATTTCAACAAGTCTTTAGCCCTCTCCCCATGCCCAAGATGAGGTAAGGAGATCATCTTACCTATGAGGTAAGATTCACATGTTGCATATGATTCAAAATCAAATGGATCGAGATATCCATTTTTATGCAACTTACCTATCCTTTCCTCACTAATATGACCTAATCTACAATGCAACTCATCTTTTCCTCGTTTCACATGACTTTGGATATTAAGCATCCTACTTTTATATATCCAAAAGATACAAATCATTACATAAATACCCATTTGCAACTATTGCATTCTCCATCATTATAGAACATCCAAAATGTCTGAAAATAACATCATAACCAGCTATTATTAAATAAGAGACGTATACAACATTTCTAATGATGGAAGGGGTAAAATAACAATTATATAGCATGATGGTATTATCATCAGAGATGCGGAGATGAGCTACTCCTACTGCAATAGCTTCAACCTTTGCACCATTGTCTAGTGTGAACTTCGCTTCTCCCTTCCTCAATCTTCTAGTGGTGGTTAGCACCTGCACATTATTACAAATATGAACATCTCAACCGATATCTAGTACCCAAGTTTGAAGTTATATTTCATACACAATAAGGTTTATCATGCGAATACCTGAAGTTTGCCGAGCCTTGGCTTGCTTCTATTCTGCAAAGTAAACCTTGTAGTTCCTCTTTTAGTGCCCAATCTGCTGGCAATGATAACACTTATCCTCTATCTCGTTGTGCTTACTTTTGTCCATCTTCTTGATTCCGTCCTTCGATCGAAACAATTTCTTCCCTTTGCCCTTGATTCTGACCTTAGAAACTTTCTTGCTCTTTTAATTACTCTTATTAATCATGTAAATATAAGGCTTCTCCTTCTTCATAAATATCTCAAACGTTTTGAGCATATTGTGAAGCTCTTCAATGATTACTTTAATCTTATTCATATGAAGATCATCACAAATGAAGAATGTGAAAGAGCTAAAGATTGGAGTATGAGGTCAACGTATAAATCATTGTCTAATAGAAATCCCAATTCTCCAAGGCGTTTGGTCTAATCGATCATTTGGAGTATATGGGAGGACACTGACCCTCCATCTTGCATCTTAGTCCCAAAGAGCCTATGAGTTATCTCATATTTGACTACTCTAGTATTCTCACCAAACAACTGTTGTAGGTGAAACATTATGGTCTTAACATCCATATGCTCATGTTGCCTTTACAAGTCATCATTTATAGAGGCTAGAATGATGTATTGCACTGAGATCAAATCTCCTTGATGGTTCTCGTAAGCATTGATTTGCTCATCAGTGGCATTCTCTGGTAAGGCTTTTAGCTTGAGTTCATTAAGGCCATAATTGATTTTATCGTACTCGAGGACAATCCTCAACTTCTTCAACCATGTCAAATAGTTGAGGCTAGGAAACTTTTCAGTATCAAGTATACCTTTGAATGGATTCTTCGACATGTTTAAAGATCTACCATAGATGACAAAATGTTTCAAATAGTTTTCACTATTAGATCCCACTATTTTTCGACGAACTATTTAGCCTTCAATTGCAGTACATGAAACTCTGACAATTTCATAGTGGGTATCAGAATCCCATTAACTGTAAATAGACCTCGTGGCAGCTAGGGTTGCCAACGAGTCAGAGTCGAAAACAGAAATGACACTTTCCGCATCCATTTCCTATAAGAAAATTAGAAACAGAAAGAAATCGAAAACATTTACGATGATCAGATAGTGGATGTGTGTAGCATTAGGAGTAGTGACAAAATGAATGTCTTGATAATAATAGATATAATAAATACTAGGAAAGAGATAAGATAATTATATTATATTTACAAATTAAGGAGAAGCCGAAAACTTAGTCTACAATTTCTCAATATTAAGAAATAAGACTTTAAGAGTACAAATTTTGTAAATAAAATAAAATAATATATTATCAGAAATGAAAATAGAAAAACGTTTGTTTTCGTATCCACTAAAAAAGTTAAACACAGATCGAAAATCAGAAAGCAGATATCTATTGGTAGCCCTAGTGATCTATATTGAGTAGGTAGGCAACTCCTTACTAATTACAAACTCCTTTGTAACTTCTGATTTTATTTGGCCTATTAATTATATGGCCTTGTGGCAGCACAACAAACCACACTAATTAACTTTAAGTTCAACTGTTATTACTACGTATAGGTAGAGGGGTCATAATGCAACGCTTGTGGCAGCACAACAAAGTTATATCAGTCATCCAACCCTATAGTTATAAGGCATCCGATGCGTTGCTACAATCTTTTATCAAGTTGGTTTTGTGGCAGCACAATAAATCAACTTGATTTTAGAATCAGTTTCCTAATCTATAATAATGGGAAGCCACGAAATTATCTAATGATTTTCGATTTTCTTTTACAACTTAGAATTTCAGTGGAGGGCTTTTTGCTAATAACTGGTCTCATCATTTTTGCATGTTTTGAAAAATTTCATATATATGTCATATATATTATTATACTATATATATCTATGGTAATTAATGTAGTAATATAATCAAATTGATGATAACTCCTCATTAAATTATTTTTAGACATAATAATATTGATATAGTAATTAACATAGTTACTTGATCAAATTGTTAATGACATTATAGTAAATTATGATTAAACTAAACATAATAAAAGAGCATTACCATTATATTACTTTGGCGATTAACATACTACTGCATTTTTATATTACTACAGTAATTAATAATAGCTATACAATCAAATTATGATTAATATCTTAATTAATTAAAATTAGTCTTAATATAATACCATATTAACACGATGGCATTTTACATTATTGTAGCAATTAACATAGTAATCAACTAGTAGTATTACTATATTATCATAATTAACATAATAATATGGTCAAATTAGTGATGATGTCATACTAAATTATGATTAGACTTAATATAATAACATATTAACATAATAATGTTACTACATTACTATAATAATAGTAATGAACTTAGTAATGTTACCATTATTATATTACATATAACTATTGTAATTAACATTGTAAAATAGTCATGAGTAATGTTACTATTATTATATTGCATATGACTGTAATAACTAACATAGTATTTGTTACTGTTATAGTAACATAGCTCGGCTCCAGCCGAGGTGACCGTTGAGGCGCTTCTCGTCAGACGGAGCCGAGACGACCAAGCCGATGTGTAAGGCCCTCGGATTTTGTCCTTATTATTTTATTGTGTGCAATTTTATGCTCGTGTATGTATATGCATTATCGTGTAAGTATTATGTATACATTATCTTGGTGTACTTATGAATGTATGTATGTACTTAGTTGTATATATATATCGGTTGATTTCGTGACATAGTGAGTGTGTGCATTATACCATATGTATTGCATGCATGAACTTAGGAGAAATTAGGGTTTTGCATGGTTTGGGTTCTGGCCGAAGGGCTAGTCGACGTCAACATGAATGGACGTTCACTTATTGTTAACGTCTATATAGGTGGACGTCGATTATTAAGTCGACGGCCATATCGGTGGACGTCTATGTCCTGACAGACCAGTCTGCAGCAGCATGGTGTGCCATGCCTTGATGGGAGATACCAACCACTCCCCAACGGCTCCTTGGCCTTCCAACCGACCTCCTGCGTGGGGTGAGAGGGTCCTCTCTTAAGAAAGCCCTTGTTGCAACCTCTAGAGCTCTCTTGGCTCTTTGCAAAGAGATAAGAGAAAACCCTAGTGAGCTGTGAGAAAACTTGGAGTTTGGAGGCTTTGATCCGGCGATCCAAGGCTTCATCTGGAGATCTACTTCGACAAGGAGGGAGACAACACATCCGGCTACACATCCCCGACCCTGGATTGCAGAGGGGAGCATCACAGAGGCCGGAGTGGAGACATCTTGGAGGCTTCTTGGGACTGCCCAAGGAGAGCTTCTCCAACCATTTTGATCCCTTTAGGAGTTTTTCCAAAGGCAAGTAACCCTTTCACCTTGTCCATGTATGTGTCTAGGAGGTTTCTATCATTTTTATGGATTTTCCTCATGTCCTGGATCCCCTACATTCACCATTCTTTAGAGCTCGGACTGTGTTTTTACACAGGTCCGAACTTGACGGCAAGATCTATTGCCGTTGAGATCTTGAGTCAGCGGCCAACGATGTTGCCGCCAACTCTTGTAAACGTCCATAGTATGCCGTTGAGTTCTTCTTGACATAACAGTGAACTGTTCTGCCCTATATCTTTAATTTTCAGATTTCTACGCATGAGGATATAATGTAAATTTTATATGTTATGTAAAATAGATAATGTGATGTGTGTGAAATTTCCTGTATTTTTCTATAGATGGCATAATTTATTAGAATTATTGAAAGGCATGTGTAGGAAAGAGATTATGCATGTTTAATTGTGTTCCCATGATTTCTTAGGAATTAAAGGCTGTAGAATCTTATGAACCATGTATAGATGTATCAGTCCATGCCCTGCAAATTTGGGAATTTTCCCATATTCATGTGAATTTTTATAATTCCTACAATGAGAGAAAAACATGTGTAGACCTTGTGAAAATTTTAGTAAATCGTGTGTGAGAAATAAATTTGGGAAAAATTTCTTGTGCCAATATGTATGTGTGGTTCATGACTGTGCATGATCAAATCTGAAATCCATGTCATGTTCTATGTTAACTTAGTTTATGAATGGCATGAAACTGAATGTTTTAATTTCTATAAATGCATGTGAATTCAGAAAAATGTGAAAATTTGTACGTGTGTTCTTATACCCGAAAACAACATGTGGTTAAATTTTCAGGAAAATTTGATAACAGTAGCCTACACTATGAGATTTCCATGTGAAAATGAGTTATAAATACATGTACCATGATTAAGGTTAAATGAGGTGTGTTCAATTAATCCATGAGAGCTACTAAATGCTTGATTTCTGTTATTAGTGGCATCATGCTAGGGAAGAACAGAACCATGTGCATAAATAAGAAAGTGTGAATATCATATGTAAAACGTGTGTTAATCGGAATGTGTAATGTGTAAAATGTGCCGTGTGTGACACTGCTTCCATAGAGGGCTGTGGAACTGTATCATGGAAAGGTCCCCATGAGAAGGTTCAATGTGTTAAGATATCCTAAGGGCATTAGGATGAAATCCTGGAGGTGGACAAGTACCACTGGTTAGGGTGGAGACGTGTTCTCCCGGTCTGCGCAGTGCCAAGAGTCATCACTGTATTGCCTAGGTGATGTGCTATGTGTTATGTGTATGTGATGTGTCCTTCTAGCGGTGGTTTGGACCATGTGTCACGGCAAATAAATTGTGAAATGTGAATGTGAGCATGTGTAAAATGTGTATATGTGAACATGTGAATGTGAAATGTGAAATCATGTGAACTATTTATGTTAGAATGTGAACATTGTGTACATGTGAAATGTTTGAAAAATGAACCATGTGAAATATGGGAATGTGTAACCATGTGAAGTGAATGTGTTAGAGTATGAGACGATAATTCATGCTATGATATTTCTAATTCCATGTAAATTGCCATCATGTTATAGTCAAATTGGAAGTGTAGTTTTCATGTGATTAAATGAGTAGAAAGCATGTGATAGGGAGTGTTATGTGAAACATCTTAAACCATGTACCATGTGTTTTGACTTTGTAGAAATACCATGATAGGTTGTCTCTTATTGATGTTCAAGCATGCTGTATGATTACCGTGCAAATTGAAATAGTAGAACCTACTATGATGTATGCATGAATGATGTGTATGGAGTTACTTGCTGAGTCTTTTAGACTCACTCCTTGCTTCGGCGTACAGGTTTAGTTGGTGACACACTTTTGGAGGAGACCGTGGAGAGCGACTCCGAGCGTGGAGAGTAGCTTGTGGAGTTGACGTTGTGCCCCTTTTTGTTTCATAGTATGTAAATTGTAGCTTGTATTAGAGTTATCATTTTGTAATTGTGGACAAATTATGTATTAAATGTAGAACTTTAATTTTGTGGACAATGTAGTTTGGTTTAATTTCAATTATGAAAGTTTAGTCCTTTAATTTGCTATATGGATCATGTATGAGAAATGTGGATGATGAAATGTGATGACAGTTAGTCCTTTACTTCCGCGACTCTGTGTCTATATTTGTGTATATCTCAATCATGTGATAGTGTTTGGGTAAATGTCCCACTGTGATAACCTTTACTATACCGACGTGGGTTGGTATAACCGTACCGGTATAATGAGGGTCGTCACAGAGATTGGTATCAGAGAAACCGATTGAGATCTTACATGAATATACATGAATCATCATCCTCATTGCATGCTAAATCTTTATAGATTGTCCACATGGGTAGAAACGACTAATAATGAATGGAAAAATAGATAAGAAAATGGTTAGGAAGCTTAGTAACCTAGCTCTAATTGGTGGCTAAAATTTTATTACAGCCATGGCTTCCCGTGGCCGACGTGGAGGTGTGCCAGCTCGCGACAACGAGCAGAGGCGTGAGGAGCGGGCGGAGCAGCAGGCCCCGGCCCCACAGGGTCCTGTGCTTCCCCCACCACTGCCTGTGGACTATGGAGTATTTATGCAAGGTCTGGTGCAAGCCATGCAGACGCAGGCCCACACCCAGGCAGCACTCCAGGCCCAGTTGGACGCCCAGGTAGAGTAATAAAACAACCTAGTAGTTTGCTATTTAAATTGCATGATATTGTGTTTATTGTATATTGCTTGTTGTTTAATGTAGCAGGCTCAGGCCCCAGCTCAGGACCATGGTGGACCTTCCATCATGGAGCGATTCAAGAGGATGGCCCCACCCTCTTTTAAGGGGGAGAGCGACCCTTTAATAGCAGAAAGCTGGATGAGGGAGATCGAGAAGATCTTCCGGGCCATCAGGTGTGTGAATGAGGACAAGGTTACTTTAGCCACCTACATGTTACAGGAGAGAGCTGATGTGTGGTGGGCTTCATTACTACGTACACGATTTGAGGACGGTGCGATTGATGTCGCTTGGGACGAGTTCGTGAGGCTCTTTCGGGCCAAGTTCGTCCCCGAGCACATCCAGGACAGGATGGAGCAGGAGTTCCTCACTTTGACTCAGGGCTCCATGACCGTACTCGAGTATGAGGCCAGGTTTGCAGAACTATCTAAGTATGCACCTCACATTGTGGCAGATGAGCGCAGGAAGGCAAAGAAGTTTGTGATGGGCCTTAAGCCATCACTGCGGACGAGGCTCGTAGCGTTTGATCATCGTACCCTGGACGAAGCCCTTAGCGCTGCTTGTAGGCAGGAAGGCGAGATGGAGCGGTACCTTGAGGAGAAGAAGGCTTCGCAGAAGAGACCAGCAGCCACTTTCCAGCGACAGGACAAGAGGAGAACAACATACCAGTCACCACAGCGCCCTGTGGTAGTCAGCAACACTCAGGTACCTTCTGTACGTTCCTCTGGTGACAAGAAGGAGTGCCCTCACTGTGGAAGGGCACATGGTGGTACGGAATGTTGGAAGATAGCGGGCAAATGCCTAAAGTGTGGGAGTAGCAACCACAAGATCAAGGATTGCCCCAGACTTCAGCAGGAAGCTCAGCGAGGAGCGCCAGTACCAGCAGTAGCGGCAGCCGCGCCAGCGACAGGACGACCAGGAAGGCCTCGAGCCCCAGCTCGAGTGTTTGCGTTAGCTCGTGAGGACGCCGAGCAGGCGGAGCATGTCACCGAAGGTACAGTTTTACTTTTCGGTGTGCACGCTCGGGTTTTGTTTGATACGGGTGCCACTCACTCGTTCATTTCCGAGCGGTTCGCTAGGCAGTTAGCCCTAGAGTCAGGTATAGAGTCTGAGGAGTTAGAGGTCCCTTTGTCTGTGCACACCCCTGCGGGTACGGTATCGACTAGGAAGTGCATTCCGTCGTTACCTGTGTGCATTGAGGATAGATTCCTAGATGGGTGTTTCTTCTTGCTAAAGATGAATGATTATGATTGTATCCTTGGTCTGGATTGGCTAGAGGAGCACTACGCGTTAGTGGATTGTCGTAGGAAGAAGATTGTTTTCCGCATTCCTGGTGAGGATGAGTTCTCTCATCCCTTGCCAAAGAACTTAGCGGGAAAGTTAGTTATCTCTGCCATGAAGGCGATGCGCATGGTGAACAAGGGTTGTGACGCATTTCTTGCCAGCGTTATGCTAGTACCCGATGCTGGTTCGTCACTGACTCTTGCAGAGATCGATGTGGTGCAGGACTTTCCAGATGTCTTTCCCGACGACTTGTCTGGATTGCCACCGGATAGGGAGATAGAGTTCACTATAGAGTTGCTTCCAGGCACCTCTCCTATCTCGAAGGCCCCATATCGGATGGCCCCTGCAGAGTTAGCCGAGTTGAGGAAGCAATTGCAAGAATTGCTCGATAAGGGATTTATTCGCCCTAGTGTTTCCCCTTGGGGCGCACCTGTATTGTTCGTCAAGAAGAAAGACGGGTCACTTCGGTTGTGCATTGATTATAGAAAGCTAAACCAGGTGACTGTGAAGAACAGGTATCCCTTACCTCGGATTGATGATCTGTTTGACCAGTTGCGAGAGGCATCAGTCTTTTCCAAGATTGACTTGCGATCTGGTTATCATCAGTTGAGAATTAGGAGTGAGGATGTGTCCAAGACGGCATTTAGAACCCGTTATGGACATTATGAGTTTTTGGTTCTTCCTTTCGGATTGACCAACGCCCCTGCAGCGTTCATGGATCTCATGAACCGGGTGTTTAGTCCGTATTTAGATAGCTTTGTTGTTGTGTTTATTGATGACGTGTTGGTCTATTCTCCGGATGAGGCCACACATCGTCAGCATTTGAGGTTAGTCTTAGAGGTTCTCCGTGAGCACAAGCTGTATGCGAAGTTCAGCAAGTGCGAGTTCTGGTTGCGCGAGGTTCATTTTCTCGGGCATGTTATCTCCGGCGCTGGTGTTGCAGTTGATCCAGCAAAAGTCCAGGCAGTTATGGATTGGGAGATTCCCAGGACCCCTTCGGAGATTCGTAGTTTTATTGGGTTAGCTGGTTATTATCGGCGATTCATTGAGGGTTTCTCATCCATCGCCGCCCCTTTGACAAAGTTGACCCGGAAAGGTGAGAAGTTCGTATGGTCTGAGGCATGTGAGCGTAGCTTTCAGCTATTGAAGGCTAAGCTTACTTCTGCTCCGGTATTGGTATTGCCTAGCGGTCTAGAAGGTTTTGCCATTTATACGGATGCATCTCAGATTGGTTTAGGCTGTGTGCTCATGCAGCAAGAGAGGGTAGTGGCTTATGCTTCTCGTCAGTTGAAGGAGCATGAGAGGAACTATCCGACTCATGATTTAGAGCTCGCAGCTGTGGTTCATGCACTAAAGATCTGGAGGCACTATCTTTATGGTGTCAGATTTGAGGTGTTTACCGACCACAAGAGCTTGAAGTATCTTTTCTCCCAAAAGGAATTAAACCTGAGGCAGAGAGATGGATCGAGTTCTTGAAGGACTATGACTTCGACCTTCAGTATCATCCTGGAAAGGCGAACGTCGTAGCGGATGCTCTTAGTAGAAAGAGGTCTTCGCTCCAGCAGGATTGGAAGATGTTGGAGGATGCAGCGTGCTCTATGACCGAGTTAGAGCCATCGTTGTGTCAGGCTTTTGTAGCTCAGCTATCCCTTAGATCCTCAGTCTTGGATGAGGTGATTGAGCAGCAGAAAGCCGATCCTAGATTGTTAGAGTTAGTGGGTAAGGCGGGCATTGCTCGTGATGAGGACGGTGTGATTAGATTTCAGCACCGTGTTTGTGTCCCCGATGTGGTAGATGTCCGTGAGCATGTGTTAGCGGAGGCTCATAGATCGCGATTCTCTATTCATCCGGGTAACACTAAGATGTATCAAGACCTGAAGAGATCATTTTGGTGGTCCGGCATGAAGAAGGATGTTGCGGATTATGTGTCCAGATGTCTAGTATGTCAGCAGGTGAAAGCCGAGCGGCAGCGACCATCCGGCCTTATGCAGAGGATGGATATCCCCGTATGGAAGTGGGAAGCTGTCACTATGGATTTCGTATCGGGTTTGCCTCGATCTAGAAGGGGCAATGACTCGATTTGGGTAGTTGTAGATAGATTCTCGAAGACTGCTCATTTCTTGCCTATGAAGAAGAAGCAGTCAGTAGAGAGTTTAGCTAGATTGTATGTTAGCGGTATCGTTAGATTGCATGGTGTGCCGAAGTCGATCATTTCGGATCGAGATCCGAGATTTACTTCGAGATGTGGAAGGGTCTTCAGGATGCGTTAGGTTCGGAGCTTAAGCTCAGTTCGGCGTTTCATCCCCAGACCGATGGACAGTCCGAGAGGACTATCCAGACGCTCGAGGATATGTTGAGAGCGTGTGTGCTGGATTGGAAGGATGATTGGGAGCGTCATTTACCTCTTGTGGAGTTCGCATACAACAACAGCTTTCATGCTAGTATCGGTATGGCTCCATTCGAGGCGTTGTATGGTAGGCCCTGCAGATCTCCTTTATGTTGGGAGGAGACTGGTGATAGACAGCTGATTGGTCCGGAGTTAGTTCAGGAGACTTCGGATAAGATCCAGTTGATTAGGAGGAGGCTTGTTGCGGCACAGGATAGACAGAAGAGCTATGCCGACAACAGGAGGAAGGATCTAGAGTTCGAGGTAGGTGATCATGTCTTCTTGAAGATATCGCCTACGCGTGGTGTCGTCAGGTTTGGCAGGCATAGTAAGTTGAGCCCTAGATTCATTGGCCCGTATGAGATTCTCAGACGATTGGGCAACGTGGCTTATGAGCTAGCTTTACCCCCAGCTTTGGCTAGTGTTCACCCCGTTTTCCACGTATCTATGCTCAGGAAATATGTCCGAGATCCATCTCATGTTATTAGTCACGAGCCAGTGGAGATCCAGCCAGATCTGTCGTATGTGGAGCAACCAGTAGCTATTCTTGACCGGAAGGTTCAGCACCTCCGGAACAAGAGTATTGCGTCGGTAAAAGTTCTATGGCGTAACTTCTCGCGGGAGGAGGCTACTTGGGAGCTTGAGGATGCGATGAAGAAGAAGTATCCCCTTTTGTTTGAGTAGTGTTGTCCTAACTTCGAGGACGAAGTTTCTTTAAGGGGGAGAGGGTGTAAGGCCCTCGGATTTTGTCCTTATTATTTTATTGTGTGCAATTTTATG
Organism: Colocasia esculenta; assembly: GCA_014218235.1. Classification (NCBI taxonomy): domain Eukaryota; kingdom Viridiplantae; phylum Streptophyta; class Magnoliopsida; order Alismatales; family Araceae; genus Colocasia; species Colocasia esculenta. The sequence goes on from CM024757.1 coordinate 87,477,778, forward strand.
CTTGTGTATGTATATGCATTATCGTGTAAGTATTATGTATACATTATCTTGGTGTACATATGAATGTATGTATGTACTTAGTTGTATATATATATCGGTTGATTTCGTGACATAGTGAGTGTGTGCATTACACCCTACGTATTGCATGCATGAACTTAGGAGAAATTAGGGTTTTGCATGGTTTGGGTTCTGGCCGAAGGGCTAGTCGACGTCAACATGAATGGACGTTCACTTATTGTTAACGTCCATATAGGTGGACGTCGATTATTAAGTCGACGGCCATATCGGTGGACGTCTATGTCCTGACAGACCAGTCTGCAGCAGCATGGTGTGCCATGCCTTGATGGGAGATACCAACCACTCCCCAACGGCTCCTTGGCCTTCCAACCGACCTCTTGCGTGGGGTGAGAGGGTCCTCTCTTAAGAAGCCCTTGTTGCAACCTCTAGAGCTCTCTTGGCTCTTTGCAAAGAGATAAGAGAAAACCCTAGTGAGCTGTGAGAAAACTTGGAGTTTGGAGGCTTTGATCCGGCGATCCAAGGCTTCATCTGGAGATCTACTTCGACAAGGAGGGAGACAACACATCCGGCTACACATCCCCGACCCTGGATTGCAGAGGGGAGCATCACAGAGGCCGGAGTGGAGACATCTTGGAGGCTTCTTGGGACTGCCCAAGGAGAGCTTCTCCAACCATTTTGATCCCTTTAGGAGTTTTTCCAAAGGCAAGTAACCCTTTCACCTTGTCCATGTATGTGTCTAGGAGGTTTCTATCATTTTTATGGATTTTCCTCGTGTCCTGGATCCCCTACATTCACCATTCTTTAGAGCTCGGACTGTGTTTTTACACAGGTCCGAACTTGACGGCAAGATCTATTGCCGTTGAGATCTTGAGTCAGCGGCCAACGATGTTGCCGCCAACTCTTGTAAACGTCCATAGTATGCCGTTGAGTTCTTCTTGACAGAACAGTGAACTGTTCTGCCCTATATCTTTAATTTTCGGATTTCTACGCATGAGGATATAATGTAAATTTTATATGTTATGTAAAATAGATAATGTGATGTGTGTGAAATTTCCTGTATTTTCTGTAGATGGCATAATTTATTAGAATTATTGAAAGGCATGTGTAGGAAAGAGATTATGCATGTTTAATTGTGTTCCCATGATTTCTGAGGAATTAAAGGCTGTAGAATCTTATGAACCATGTATAGATGTATCAGTCCATGCCCTGCAAATTTGGGAATTTTCCCATATTCATGTGAATTTTTATAATTCCTTCAATGAGAGACAGAAAACATGTGTAGACCTTGTGAAAATTTTAGTAAATCGTGCGATGAGAAATAAATTTGGGAAAAATTTCTTGTGCCAATATGTATGTGTGGTTCATGACTGTGCATGATCAAATCTGAAATCCATGTCATGTTCTATGTTAACTTAGTTTATGAATGGCATGAAACTGAATGTTTTAATTTCTATAAATGCATGTGAATTCAGAAAAATGTGAAAATTTGTATGTGTGTTCTTATACCCGAAAACAGCATGTGGTTAAATTTTCAGGAAAATTTGATAACAGTAGCCTACACTATGAGATTTCCATGTGAAAATGAGTTATAAATACATGTACCATGATTAAGGTTAAATGAGGTGTGTTCCAATTAATCCATGAGAGCTACTAAATGCTTGATTTCTGTTATTAGTGGCATCATGCTAGGGAAGAACAGAACCATGTGCATAAATAAGAAAGTGTGAATATCATATGTAAAACGTGTGTTAATCGGAATGTGTAATGTGTAAAATGTGCCGTGTGTGACACTGCTTCCATAGAGGGCTGTGGAACTGTATCATGGAAAGGTCCCCATGAGAAGGTTCAATGTGTTAAGATATCCTAAGGGCATTAGGATGAAATCCTGGAGGTGGACAAGTACCACTGGTTAGGGTGGAGACGTGTTCTCCCGGTCTGCGCAGTGCCAAGAGTCATCACTGTATTGCCTAGGTGATGTGCTATGTGTTATGTGTATGTGATGTGTCCTTCTAGCGGTGGTTTGGACCATGTGTCACGGCAAATAAATTGTGAAATGTGAATGTGAGCATGTGTAAAATGTGTATATGTGAACATGTGAATGTGAAATGTGAAATCATGTGAACTATTTATGTTAGAATGTGAACATTGTGTACATGTGAAATGTTTGAAAAATGAACCATGTGAAATATGGGAATGTGTAACCATGTGAAGTGAATGTGTTAGAGTATGAGACGATAATTCATGCTATGATATTTCTAATTCCATGTAAATTGCCATCATGTTATAGTCAAATTGGAAGTGTAGTTTTCATGTGATTAAATGAGTAGAAAGCATGTGATAGGGAGTGTTATGTGAAACATCTTAAACCATGTACCATGTGTTTTGACTTTGTAGAAATACCATGATAGGTTGTCTCTTATTGATGTTCAAGCATGCTGTATGATTGCCGTGCAAATTGAAATAGTAGAACCTACTATGATGTATGCATGAATGATGTGTATGGAGTTACTTGCTGAGTCTTTTAGACTCACTCCTTGCTTCGGCGTACAGGTTTAGTTGGTGACACACTTTTGGAGGAGACCGTGGAGAGCGACTCCGAGCGTGGAGAGTAGCTTGTGGAGTTGACGTTGTGCCCCTTTTTGTTTCATAGTATGTAAATTGTAGCTTGTATTAGAGTTATCATTATGTAATTGGACAAATTATGTATTAAATGTAGAACTTTAATTTGTGGACAATGTAGTTTGGTTTAATTTCAATTATGAAAGTTTAGTCCTTTAATTTGCTATATGGATCATGTATGAGAAATGTGGATGATGAAATGTGATGACAGTTAGTCCTTTACTTCCGCGACTCTGTGTCTATATTTGTGTATATCTCAATCATGTGATAGTGTTTGGGTAAATGTCCCACTGTGATAACCTTTACTATACCGACGTGGGTTGGTATAACCGTACCGGTATAATGAGGGTCGTCACACGATGAATCCCTTTGAGGCGCGCTTGGCCGACGTGTGACGCTTCTCTTCCCTACGACCTGACCTGCAAAGCCATCCGCTTTGCGGAGAGACCTCCGACGCTCAAGTCAGTTTGCTAGCCGATGCAGAATGGCCTAGCGTGGGGGGGAATACGTACCTTGGCCTGTGGATTGTTCTAACCCTTTATATAGTGTTGGACCTACTGGTGAGCTGGACGAGCCGCAATCTCGCTGGGATTACCGAGATTCCCGCCGGATTGGGTGCCGTTGCTTCTGCTGAGGTTCGATGATCGTGGTTGCCACTTGTAGGCCTGAGCGCTGAGATCGTGGCCTTTACGGCCGTGACTGGCGGTTTCGCGAGTCTTGTGTTACTCATTCGTCCGTTGACCCCGTACGGACTGATGGACGCACGAGGACGCCGAGCTCTAGTTCTGCGTGGCCCAGCTTTGATAACCCAGGTGCTCAATTGGAGAACTTATTTGATGGTGTTTACAAGACTGCTCGGGTCAAGACGTTTATAGGCCGCATGGGCCGAGCTGTAGACGGTCCGCCTGGGCGAGCTTAGATGCCTGGGATGCACAGACCAGAGCTGTAGCTGACGTATTTGGTGAACAGTAGACAAAGATGTCGGCCAATGGCCTTACTGAGGTCGGTTGACGAGGTCCGAGCTGATGGGTATGTCCTGATCAGTTCGGATGCCGCCATTCTCGTTACTGCCGATCCGGACTGGGTTTTCACCCGAGGTGGGGTCCATGCCAATCAGCCGGCTGCTGAATGTCGGGCTATCCTCAGAAGTGGTCCATGCCAATCAACTGACCTCAGTAAGGCCATTGGTCGACATCTTGTCTACTGTCTCACCAAATATGTCAGCTACAGCTCTGGTCTGTGCATCCCATGCATCTACAGCTCGGCCCAGGCGGGACCGTCTACAGCTCGGCTCATGCGGGCCTGTCTACGTCTCGACCCGAGCAGTCTTGTAACACCCTCAAATAAGTCTCCAATTGAGCACCTCGGGTTATCAAAGCTCGGGCCACGCCGACCTAGAGCTCGGCGTCCTCGTGCGTCCCGTCAGTCCTTACGAGGTCAACGGACGAATGAGGTAACCACCAAGACTCGCGAAACCGCCAGTCACGGCCATTAAGGCCACGATCTCAGTGATCAGGCCTACAAGTGGCAACCACGATCATCGCAACTCAGCAGAAGCAACGACACCCAATCCGGAGGGAATCTCGGTAACTCCCAGCGAGATTGACGGCTCGTCTAGCTCACCCGTACGTGTCCTAACACTATATAAAGGGTAGACACTCCATAGGCCAAGGTACGCTATTCTCCCCCCACGCTAGGCCATTCTGCTCGGTTAGCAACTGACTTGAGCGTCGGAGTGTCTCCCCGCCGAGCCCACTCGACGGGCTTTGCAGGTCAGGTCGGGACGTCGGGAGAAGCGTCACACGTCGGCCAAGCGCGCCTCAAAGGGATTCATCGGCTTGGTCGTCTCGGCTCCGTCTGACGAGAAGCGCCTCAACGGTCACCTCGGCTGGAGCCGAGCTATGCTACTATAACAGTAACAGTATTATAGTTAAATTATTTATATATCGAATACTATTGAGAGTAAATAGAACAAAAATAAAGTCTTATCTTCATTTTCATCTCGATTTTCACAAAAAATTTGAAAACAAATTAAAAAATGATAATAACCTAGTCAATATCAAATTATATGAGGTTAGAGGATAAAAATAATTTAAGATAAATTAATTAAAAATTTTTATTAGATGTTTGATATATTTTCTAGTCTCTAACAGAACTATAACTTATTATAATAGATGTTATTCTCTGTTACAATATACGTTAAGTCTGAGTTACAGTTAGAACTTTTCTATTACAATTAAAAACTCCTTATAGGGTGTTTGGGAGCAACTTTTTTTAAAAGACTATTTCTATCTAAAAATTATAATATGTTCTCTTTCTATCTAAATTTTAAAATTATAAAAAAGTGTTGGAAGATGTTTGGCATGGGCCAGGAGGGGAGAAAGGAGGGCGCCCGGGCAGGGGCGAGGAGGGGCGTTGGGGGGGGGGGCTTTGGGGGGGGGGTCGGGGCCGGAGGCGGGATGGGTGCGCCGGGCTGGGGGGCAGGGGAGGCAGTGGGGGCGCCGGGGGGTCGGGGGCCGGGAGGGGGGGTGCGCGCAGGGGCTGAGGCTTGGGCTGGGCCGGGGCGGGGGGGGCCGCCGGGGACGGGGGCGCAGGGCCGGGGGGGGGGGGGGGGTGGGGGGGTGCGCAGGGCCGGGGGGTGGGGGGGCGCCGGGGCGGGGGAGCAGGGGCGGGGGCGCAGGGCCGGGGTGGGGGGGGGCGGGGCGGGAGCAGGGGCGGGGGGGGGTGGGGGGGGGGGGGGGGGGGGGGGGGGGGGCCGGGCCGGGGGCGTGGGGCAGGGTGCGGGGGGCCGCCGGTGGGGGGGCTCTGGGGGGGGGGGGGAGGGGGGGGGGGGGGGGGGGGTGGGGGGGTGGGGGGGGGCTCTGGTGGGGGGGGGGTTTGGGGCTGAGGGCGCAGGAATCATGTTCTTAAAAAAAAACAGGGTGAGACTTGTTTTTTTTTTAAAGAGATTTACATAGAGAAAATTCTTCCCTAAAAAAAATTTTTACTTACCAAACACTTCTTTGTATCTGACTTCTCTCTTTTTTAAAATTTAGATAAAAAAGGTAAAAAACAGTAACCAAACACCCTATTATTAATTTGCTTAATAATTTATTGTGAGATTGAGTTATACCTGTTCTCCTATTTCTTATCTACATACTAAGCCGGCCCTAAGATAAAAGAGACACGGTCTCTCTTTTTGTATAGTATAGTTCATTCAGCATCACCGGTGTATAGAGAGACACTCGGTAGCCGGCATGCCAAGTTGGTGAATAGTGATATTTTTTGATAGATTTTTATAGTTATTTATAATTATTTTAATAGTTTTTCCTATTTTTGAACCGACTTAATAAAAGACGTGAAAAAACTATAAACTTTGAAAGAAAGAAAAAGGAAAGCGGAAAAAGCAAAAGAGAAAAAGAGCGAGAAGCAGATGGTTTAGGTATCGGAGTCGTTCCGTTCTCTTCCCTTGCCCCTTGGAGTCGCATCAGGATCTCATCTCGCCTCGCGATCTTCGCCCTCCGCCCCCTCCCTTCAGTCGGCGCAGAACTCGCACGTCGGCGGCTAGCCGGCGAGGAATCGGGAATTCGTCTCTCCAATTTTCCTCGCCTCCGCGGGGGATCCGACCTTCCGGGGGGGCCGATGGCTGGAGCTCTACAGTATCTCGAGTCGCAGAAGAATGCCCAGCCGGAGCTGGCGGACTGGTACAACAGCCTCGCGGACCTCTACCAGAGAAAGCTATGGCACCAGCTCACGCTCAAGCTGGAACAGTTCGTCGCTCTCGCCGTGGTCCAGGTACACCACCTCGTCCGCCTTACTTGTGAACTTGTCCTGGCCATTCGGTTCTTGCCAAAGAACCGGATACGAGGTGCCTGCGCTGAAAAATGCGGTTATGGAGGATTGGCGATTTCATTTCTTGACATTCTTTTTGCTTGACATCTGTCAATCTGGAAGCGTGGGCATTTGATCTTTGTAGAGATCTAAGGATATCCTTGGCTGACATGGATAGGGTGATCTATATTACCTTATAAGATTCTTTTAGTTACTGCAAAGTACAAAATTTAAATCTTGATTGGAACCAAAGATGGGGTAACCAATTGCAAGAGTTGTTCAATTTAGTCCACAGCCATGCCTGTCGATTGTCGCAGTCTAGCTGTGTAGACCGTATATGATGGTTGGCTTTGCAGTACCCCAAGCTTTAGAAAACGGTAACGAGTTGATTAGAGTATGGACACTAACGCTATCTAAAGGTTGCGCTCTCCAGTAATAGTGACTTCAGGTGCCATTTTGGTCTTATAGAATTAATAAATTGTTGAGGACATTGGGGAAGTAATATGCTAGTACTCTATTAGTCTATTTTATATCTCTTAGATTCCTTAGTTGGAAGATGAATTACCTGGGTATTTTTGTCGGGTTCAGGGCTTCAGGATGTGGATCAAGGACTTGTATTGCACCGTGGGAAATTTTAATGCTGTCTATTCAAATGGGAACCAAAAGGGTGCATGAATCTCTTCGGAGAGACAGATGTGGAATGCTTCTGACAATTCATGATGTACATGCATCAAATGCTATCTTCATTTGGTCCAACTTGAGAGTTACCCTGTCGAGGTCCATATTGCATAGTATCTCTTGTACCCAAGGATTATATTCTAATTTTCTGAGAATTTTGGGGGCCTCCTTTCTTGAGAGGCATGCTGGTATCTGATTACAGACCAGCCTTACTCAAGAGTCAATCCTAACAAGAGGATCAAGATAAGGAAACTATTCCAGCTAGTCCTTTCCAGGGAGTAAGTATTTAGTGATTTGGTCTATAGCTCACGAACAAAAAAATGAATTGAGTTTGCAATGGATAGATTGCAACGTACTTCTTTGTCTTGATAAAGAGCCTTGGGAATACATAGCAACATGGTGGCCAATAAACTTTCAAGATCTTTTATAAAGTAAAGATAAACAAGGTTGCTCTTTATGTATAAGCAACACGACCCGTTTTAACAGGGTCTGGTCTGAAAATTGCCTGATCTCTCAGATTGGCCTGGTGCAGAAATAGAAAGGTCCAGGCTCGGGCTTCCTCTGGCCCAGCCTGGAGTCCACCCTAAAAACTGTAAAACCCGAATTGGCCCCTGAATTTTCTTACCAAATTCAAACTTGAAAGCAAAAGTGGGCCAGGTTTCATCTTACTGGGCCAACCCACCTTATTTCTTCTCGGGGCCAGATTTTGGTCCAGGCCAGCTCGCCCAATGGAAACAAAGGGGGAAAAAATGGAATGCTGACAGGTGGTGGGAGGTGAGGGGGTGGACGTCCCTTGGCAAGTGCATGCAACTTGTGAATCCCATTTCCAGCCAGCTTTCTTTTCCTCTTTCAAATTTTGCCAACCGCCCAGCTGACTCCAACTCTTAGCCGGTCTGGGGCCGAGCTATTACATAGCCAGAGTAGGGCTAGCTTCCTAAGGCCTGGTCCATTGGCACCCCTAGCAACATGGCCTCAGCTGCTGACAGCTTCCCTCTCATAGTTTACTAGTACTTATGGGAGCTTGTTCATGATGATATCTTTGATGGTATCAGGGAATTCCTTGGCGGCAAAGACGCCTCAGAGGAAGAAAAGAGACCCTTTTGGTTCTCATTGCAAACAGAATGTGAGGCCATTCAACTTGCTTAATAGTTTATAACTTTATATGAAGTCATCAATTCCTGCTCTGAGGGTGGAGAAGGTGGTTAAAAGTGGTCAGTTGGAAACCGAGTGTAATAATCAAGAGAAGATCGATAAGGAAAAACTTTTTAGCAGCATGTGGGAGCAGACAGATGATGAAATTCATACACAAGAAGCTTAGCCACCTTTCAAATGAAGAGGGGCATGGTTATCAAATTAGACCCCGAGAATAATTTAGCATTGTTATTCTACAGGTATTGAGTGTAATAGGTATGAAAGTAGGTAGTTGGAATTGATTGAGTTTACATATCAGTAGTTATTTGTGTACAGGCAGATCATGGACTCATGAGTCCTTTTTATGCATCCATCACGAGTCCTGTTTGCCATCAAGGATCCTATCTTTCATTTCCTATTTGCATACAGATTATGAGGAGGATGCAGAACAGTAGCTAAATGGGGTCTGATCAGAGATATTTGCCCATGTGCACAAGAGTTGGGAGGTATCCTATCTGTTGTGAACAGTTGATACTATCCTTTTTCAGCTATATGTTTAAAATAAATGCTGGATTTGACAGAGGTAGCCTTCAGGCTGAACATAAATGACGACGAGGGCATGGTGGTAAACTGGAGGTTGTAAAGACTACAAAGAGCTTCTATCATACTTGGATGTAGAGTAGAGCTGTTCTAGTTCTATATCACATATTTGACACTGCCTTCCCATCTGGACCACAGCACTAGGGGAGTAGACAAACGTGAGAAAAGATTGCAGGGATTGGAAAGCAGTCTTATGTTTTTATGTTAGTTGCTTGGTCTTATGCAATGTGATATCCTGTAGTCTCTCATTCTGTTATCTTACTTCCTTCATGGAAGGAGAAATCGGATGAGGCCAAGAATCTGCCTGGTCCGACAAAAACCCTATCCAGAGCAGGTCAGGCAATCAAAAGAAAGTGAACAACATTTGTTTCAAAAACAAAAATTGTGTTTTATAAATAAAATTATATTTATAATAAAAGTATTTACATAAACATTTTAAAAAGTTACTTTTGCAAAGTATGTTTTGGTATACCCTAGTGATCCAAGATTGGCTGATTCTGGGCCAAGACTGCCTCATTCACAGGTCAGTTGGCTGATTTCAGGTTGATTTGGGCCCTTTCAGGTTTTTTTTTATATTTTTATTAATTGTTCTTATTTTAATGCTGTAAATGGGAGGGCCAAAATCGAATGGTCACTGCCAACTCTGAGTAGAATTGGCTGATCTCGATCTGGATCAGCTGATTCTGCATTCCATGGCTTCACTTAGCATGGTTAGGCCCTAAGCCAAGGGTAGGAAGTTGATCTGTTGATGACCATCCCCTTTTGTTTCTCTGCAATGTGGTCTTGATTTGGAAGATGATAGAATAATGTATCCTGGGCTGGAATTTTTTAAAAGCAAGATTAGTGGAGGACCAGGTATCAGAAACTTCCAGTGTTTCAATATGGATGTGGAAGCTTGGGACCAAGGAGGGATAGTTCCTGGCTTGTGGTATAAAACAAAGATAGTCTGGCCACGGTAGTCTTCATTAAATTACATTTCTAGTGTCAGAAACTGTTATTCAGGCAGCTGATGGTGGTCAAAATAGGAATCAAAATGAAGCTTTGAAGCGGACTACTAGTTTGGTTCCAGAAAGACAAATGTTGCAGGAGGAACTGTGCTTGGGAGAAGGTGGGATACGGAATCACTGGTGGTGGAAGTAGCAGGTGGGGACTCTGGACTTTTAAGATTCAGAAGAAATCTACTAGATGGTGACATAGCATAGTTACATAGGTTGCACAAATGATGAGGACTTGAAGGATGAGACATATCCCAGAGAACCTCATATCGAGTTGGCATACTGGGCAGACATATGAGGAGACGAAGAAGTTGGTGGCTAGTGCTTCATATCACCTTTTGTGCATCTTTTCCCAGAACTGTAACCATTTTAAGGACAAAAGTGGTGAACCAGTTAGAATGTTTCAAGCCACTCTGATTTTGCATTATCAAGGATAGCTACTTGGGACCATATGGCCAAAGGGGACACCGATTTTGCGTCATCAAGTTAGATATTTTCTTGGAAAGGAAATTGTGGATTATATTTATTTCACAATTGTATTAAAAAAGAGGAAGTATGAGCAATCAAAGGGAGAGTTTCCTCTTTGACGGATCAAAAAAGGAATAGGGTTTTCTGGTTTTTGACACCAATACTTTTTTACAATTAACTTTTATCCTCATGTCTTGACTATTTAGTCCTAATGCTAAGAAACTTAACTTTCCTTAAAAGCAGTTTTTTGGTAACTTTTACAATTGGCTTTTATTCCCTGCTTCTAAGGTCACAAGGACCTGTTTCAGGGAAAGTTAAGTTTCTTGGCTTCAAGGCTAAATAGTCAAGTTATGAGGACTAAACGCTTATTGTGAAAGATTACAAGTATGAAAGAAAGCCCCATAAATTAACTAAAAATCAACTGTGTATAGAATGCGGAGGCTTCCATCCAGACCTGGACTACACCCCCAAGAACAAAGCAATTGCAGTTGTACGTAAACATCAAAGCCCTAGGACAAATGTTCTCTAGATACACCAATTGCTCCTAACTACTCCATCACCATGCTTCTTCCAAATGCTCCAACAAAAGGACATGAGGAAGGATTTTAAATCTTGCTGTCATTGACAAGAGTTAAGGCCCCTTAGCATGAATCCCTTCTCTCTTTTGCACTGTGGGCATTTTGGGTGAATTCCTTTTTGTGCAGAGAACTCACTTTCTGCAGGGAGGGGCTTGGAAGAGAAATTTACTTTGGCACCTGCATGCTCTGTTCTTTCTAAATCATTTGAATTGCAGTGTCATCCCCTTTAAAAGAAAGTAGTACAACCTTCTGTCGATCATTTGTAGGAGAAGCATGAACAATATAGCTTTTGAGAATCTGAGTTGTCTCCAACTTACAGCTGTGCATGTGTTATCAAGCAGTTGCCTCATTGAAGTTCAGCTTTGCAAACATGATCATGTCCACTTGCCATTCCTATAAGATGATGCCTTGTTCATCCTTAATGTTCGTTGCATTAAGGATGAAGACCACATGATTTTAGTTAAGGACCTAGAGGTTAAAGAGAGATGGTGTAGCTATTTTCAGAAATTATTTAATGGAGATTGTTTCAAGGATTTCTCTTTAGAAGAGAACCAAGATTCAACAAAATTTGATAAATGTTAGTGTTTCAGGCGTATTAAGATGTCAGAAGTGGGTGATACTTTAAGAAAAATGAAAATGGGCAAGGCCTTAAGCAGATGGCATACCTATTCAAGTGTGGAAAGGCTTATGAGACATTGGTATTAAGTGGCTACCTAAACTTTTCAGTAAAATTTTGAAAGAACAGAGGATCCAAGGATGTAAGAAGAATGGAGAAAAAGTGTTATGGTCCCTTTCTTTAAAAAAAAAAGGGATATTCAAAGTTGCAATAATTATCATGGAATTAAGCTTATGAGTCATACTATGAAACTTTGGGAAAGAGTAATTGAGAAACAAATTTATTGTATGGCTAATGTATCATAAAAGCAATTTGGTTTTATGCCAAGTAAATGTAAATCTACTACAAAAGCTATTTTCTTATTATGGTAGTTAATGGAGAAGTATAGAGAGATGAGAAGAGATTTATATATGGTTTTTCTTGACTTGGAGGCGGTGTATAATCGAGTACCAAGAGCATTGATTTGGTGGACATTAACATAGAAGGGAGTCTCTCAAGGATATGCTGACTTGGTTCACGATATGTACGAAGGTGCTACTACTAGTGTGAGAATTATTGTTGGAGAGACTTGTGAATTTCCGGTCATTATAGATTTGCATCAAGGTTCTGCACTAAGTCCGTATCTCTTTACTCTGGTTATGAATGAAGTAACAAAGCAATTGCATGATAATATCCCTTGGTGTATGTTATTTGCAGATGATATTGTCTTAACTAATGAGAGTATTGATGATTTAAATATTAAGTTAGAAAATTGGTGGCATGCCTTGGAGTCTAAATGTTTCAAAATTAGTAGGAGCAAGTCAGAGTTTATGAATTGTAATTATAGTAATGAGAGGGTGTTACAAGAAGATGTGGTTCTAATTGATGGACAATACATTCCTCATATTAGTAGCTTTTGATACTTAGGGTCTATCGTCCAAGAGAATGGAGAGATTTATGACGAGTTGCATGTAGGATTAAGACAGACTGGTTGAAATGAAGAAGTGTATTAGAGTCTTTTGCGACCGTCATATACTCGTGAAACTTAAATGGAACTTTTATAGAATGGCTGTGGGGCCTATTTTGTTATATTGTACCAAGTGTTGGGCAGTGCGAAAAGAACACATTAACAAAATGTGTATAGTAGAGATGAGGATGCTGAGATGGATGTATAGTAAGACTAAGAAAGATAAAATTAAGAATGTGCGCTTCCGTGAGGACTTGGGACAGCTCAAATTGATAGGAAAATGAGAGAAAATAGACTCAAGTGGTTTGCACACATGCACCGTCACCCTAACTTGGCCCCGATTAAAAGATGTGACCAAATCTTAGTGGATGCCAGTAAAAAATCTAGGGGGAAGCCTAAAATGAGATGGTGCAATGTCATTAGGAAGGATTTTTACTTTTTGAGTTTAAATACGAATATAACACTTGGTAGAAATCTTTGGCAGAAAATGATTTATGTAGCCGACCCCAAATAATGGGACAAGGCTCTGATGATGATGGCTTCTGTATATGTTATTGTTAATTTATTGCTCTCAATATTGTTCAAGCATGCTTTTGTGTTAACTATTCCCCCTTTTTATTGTGATATTTCCCAAATGATTTGAACCAGGAGTCTGTGAATCAAATTATATGCTAAAGTTTAACTCTATTCATTTGTCCATGAATGCAGTGGTATTGATGTTCGGGGCATGCATAAACTGTTTTTTTCTACTTGGTCATTTCTCTAACAGTTTGAACCAGGGGCGTGAATATGAATTTTAACTGTGTATATGCTTTTCAGGCTGGTGATGCGCTGATACAATTATATCATAACTTCATCACTGACTTTGAGACAAAGATAAATCTCCTGAAGCTTGCCCATTTTGCTGTGATTGTTTCTCGCCAGTATTCAGAAAAAGAAGCAGCCATTAGTTATCTTGAAGGAGTGATTGAAAAACTTCGTGCCACTAAGGAATCGCGTATCGAAGAACCAGTTCTTTATGTGAAGATGCAAATAGCTGCATTTTTTCTTGAGAAAGGGAACCAAAAGGAATGCAAAAATCTTCTAGAAGATGGGAAGTCTACGTTGGATAGCATGACTGATGTTGATCCTTCTGTTCACGCTAGCTTATACTGGGTCTCTTCTCAATATCATAAATCCCGTCAAGAATTTGCAGGATTCTATAAAGATGCTCTTCTTTACTTGGCATACACGAACGTTGAAGCACTTTCGGCGACATTTAAGTTGGTATGCTGTCTTATTACTCTCCATAAATGGGAAGACAATTCTATTATCCCTCTTTTTTGCTTTTGCTCTGATTTTTTCTTAGCTTCATGTTGGAAAATATACCTTTTGTTTCCTCATTCAAGGTTCCAGTTCTCTTTTGATCATCTCTGCTCATGACTTTCACTATTTCAACTGTTGTTTGTTACTCTTTCCACCCTATTCGATGTAATTTGTTTTCTAGCATGATTAAAAATAGAAGCAAATACATTGTATGGTTCCATCTCTTATATGTTCATTTGACAGTGTTGCATTTTTAAAGGAAAAGATGGCTGCTTGATAACAATGGGAACAAAATAATTGTATTTCAGATCATGGTCCTTGGACTTCCTGAGTGAATCAGAAGCTGCTGATTTTCATATGATGACAGGATATGGAGCTTATGGATGTTGATGTTGGTTGATCCTTGACTATGTTGGATGGTTTACCTGTTTTGGCTGTCAATTCAGTTTCGGTCTACTAGCTGTAAATTCCTAAAGAATGTCCTAAATATTGCTAAACCAAGATTCTACCCTGTGGACTAAGGGTGGGCCAGTTGCGGGCATTGATTTTTGTTGGGGGGAAAAGGCTAGTAAATACTATTTTGTTTATATGGTAATAAAATTAATCAAAGAGGATACCAAAGGTTCTCTCATACGAGTTAAAGCATGCACTCTGACTCTACATTGATTTTTTTTCATGATGTTATCTAAAAAGATAACAAGAATGTCTTTTAGAGAGAGATATCTAAAAAATTAACAAGAAATATCTTGAGAGAGAGTAAAAACCCAAGCATGCTGTTTTCATGAGAAGAAGAAGCAGAAAATTCTGCTTTTAGCTGGCTTCATGGATAAACATTAATTTGTTTCATGGAGGTTAATGTGAAAATTAACTTATGTAAAGAATTAAATGCATATGGCTGGAGGATAAGTTGTTTAAGAGGTCTCTATGGATAGACATTAGTTTGTTTTAGACAGGGAATGTATCATGAATGGTTATTAAAACTTTAAGTAAGAATTTAATTCCTTGGCTTGAGAATGGGTCACTTAGGAGTGGGCTTTGACGTGGCCAGAAGATATTTAAATCTGGGTGGTGGGATGTTAAAATTTTGAGGTGGGGAAGGTTAATCTTAGAAGTTATAAGGACAAACCCTAACCCTCCCTCCCCGGCATTGTTTGCTTGGCCAAACTACTGTGAAGTAATCGGCTCACTTGTAAGCCCTTCCATGTCTGGGAAACCTGTCATTGCATAGACTATAATGACAAACTGTTAAAATAGGCAATTGGCCATGAGCTTAACGGGAAAGGATATAGGGATACAAGATCATTCTTAGAACTCAGAATTTCCACCACTGCGGAAAGTCCTTACCGAACATCAATGATATGACAGTCACATAATAAGCAGGTATGGTATGAAAAAAATGCCAATTGAACTAGAATGGAACCAACTAGTGGGCAGTAAATGGCCAGAACGGGCTGGTTTTCATGGATGGCAGAATCAGCCAAATCGGATTGGAATCGGCCGATTCTGGATCGGATCGGCCATGGCTGATCTAGGCTGATTCCACCCGATTTGGATCGGGATTGGCTATGGCCGATCCAGACCCCGATTCTGATCCTGCCATCCATGCTGGTTTTGGCCCTACTTAGCTAATGGAACCACCACTGGAATTGGACTGAACTGGTTCAATCCTTAAAACTGGGGTTTGATTCCTTGATTTGTGTCCCATGTATCCAAGCTAATGGTGCAATTCCACTCTTTTATAAGCCTTCTTTAAGTCCAATTTCAACGCAGTATTACTCCCTACTTCTGATTTTCTGCTAATAGAAAACCACAAATGTAGCGCTATGCGTATCTAAAATGTATCTCCCTTTCATACTTATTTTCTGGTTTTTTTCCCTCAACCTGCTTCAATGCCGTGGACTCCTAAAGTCTGCCACTTATCTTCTCCTTCCCTCCCCCTCTCCCCCCAATCATCATTTCGTGAGTTGTTTACTCAACTTAAAGCAGTTAATACTCAATTATCTTTAAAACACTTTCACAACTTTCCTCAAATTCAAACTTCCCTCCCCCTCTCCCCCCAATCATCATTTCGTGACTTGTTTACTCAACTTAAAGCAGTTAATACTCAATTATCTTTTAAACACTTTCACAACTTTCCTCAAATTCAAACTTAAAGTTCAGAAAACTGTTGATGGCACCTTGATGAGAACCAATTAGGTTCCACTGACTTATTAGCATCCATGCAAAAAAGGTATCTATTGAATTCTCTGCCTGAAATGGGGAGGTTGACAGCACTTTATCCATCTGACTAGGTTTGCATAAATTATATTTAAAAAAAGAAAAAAGAAATTGATGAATGTTTCTTGTATCTCATTGCTGTCTATGACCAGCCTATCATCACTTCCACACGCTAGATCCTCAACACCTTTCTTTAGCACAAGCAATTTCTTGGAACTAATGTGTGTTGTCCCCCATCTAATCTAAGCCACAATCTTTTTACTCTGTTTCTGTCTAGTCTCATTCTCAAGTTAGCTGTTCTTGGCATTCTTTCTTTTTTATTCTTAAAACCTGATCTATTCCAATGATAAGGAGCATAGTTTACCTTTTCTCTTCCCTGAGGATGTTAAAAATCACTTTTCGTTGAAAGACAACAAAAAAATGGCACAAGTTTCATGAGAGAAGACTCCATCTTGTCACTCAAAATAAAAGACAAAACACCAATGCTTATTAAAGAATGAATTTATCACTTGAATGCGAGATAACTGCGAAATGGGTAGTGGGGTTAGTCAATTTGATCATTTTAATATTCATTCACCAAGGATGGTCAGAGCCACTGGATCCTTATTTGTCTGCTGAAGACTCTGGCTATCAAGAGCCAGTTTGAACGCAATAATTGGATTTTAGAGATGCCTTTGCATCCTTATTTGCGTCCAAGGAAGGCAGTAACTACAGTACCACAAGCTGCTGTGGAAGGCAACAAGTGCATTGAATGCCTTCTAGCAGCAATGGACCCTCGGTCCTTCCATGTAACATCCCTCTTCATACATACCATACATATCATACTTTTCGGATATGAAGGGGGTATCACACAAATGAATTCATACACGTTATGGGATAGACAAATCTGCACATGCACATATGTCAAACCATTCATCTCATAAATACAATAGTACATAAGAGTGAGTTTACATTCAGTACATCTTAAAATTTTTACATGACAAAAGGGCTTCTAACTTACCCTCACAAAATAGCCCAGAATCTCAAAATACAAAAGACCTAATCCTGAGCTCCTCCTCCCGATCCGCAGCAGAACTGATGAGTTAATTACTTAGATTCATTCAGATTCCAACTCTGGAAAATAGGGGGAAGAGGAGGCATGAGTCTGAAAACTCAGTAGGTACGCATGCTATTGAGTTTTTTTATACTTATAGCATAAGACAGATCAAAATAAAGAATACTGATTCAGATCATGGTTTGCCGAATCGGAATCGGAAGGCGAATCGGGTTGCTCCTGATTCGCCCCGATTCCCCCAGAATCGGTCCGAATCGGACCGATTCGCATGGGTATATTATTATATAATATATCATATGATATATATATAATTATATATATTGCATATATATTATATATATTACATATATCATATTTCAGACACATTTATATTGATTAAATACATATATGTAATATATATCATATTTATAATGTATAACGTATATTACAAATATGATATAATATTATATATATAAAGGGAATTGGGGCGAATCAGGCGAATCAGGGATCGGGTTTCCCCTGATTCGCACCGATTCGGGGGAATCGGGTCGATTCGCCCCGATTCGGCAAACCATGATTCAAATATGAGTCTCAAATTCAGTGATCAGAAATTCAAGAATTTAACTAATAGATGACGAAAGTCTTTAGAGCAGGAACAAAATCTAATTTCAGAACAGAACTGAAATTCAGAAAGGATTCCTATGAACAATTAACGTGAGGAAACTGAACTAATTTCAAAGGTAATCACATTTACAGGATTGATATTCTGAAAATAAATCGTATAAACAGATAGCTTGATATTCAGAATTGAATTGCATGATCGAATAGCGTAAGAAAACTCATGGATTCCAGAATCATAACTTATATCTAAATGCATATCAAAATTCTTCATATTAAAGACACTTTTCTGCCATACACAAGTCAAACAGAATTTGAACTTAAATCAGAATTCGACAGGCATCATAGCTACTCTCAAGAGGTTAATATATATAGCTAACAGAAACTAACATCCTAAGTGCCTAGGCGATGCAGCACATCGGATCTTGTCCATTCTGCAAGAACGGGGTCTAATCGCCCACCCTCACCTTCGAACTGGCTTAACAGAAAAACTGTCTCCCACAGCTAACATCTCATGGCTGATTGATGCAGGACAGAGAGAGAAAAGAGGGTAAGGATGGGAGTGAAAGGGGAAGGTCGCCGGAATCTCACCAAAGAGGGATAGGAGGTGGGAGTGTAGGCTTCACACCCTCCTTTCGTAGGGACCACCTTGGGCTTCTCACCCGGGGGCTTCACACCCAAACACAAACTCCATTCTCGGAGGCAATCAACTCAAAATTTTCTTCTTCTCTATTTCATCATCCTTGGTTACAAGACTCTATATATAGACTTCAAAACAAAGAGACTCTTCATGCGAAAAGACACTTAATAAAGACCTTACTTAAGACTTAGGAAATCCAAAGGACTTAAATTTAATTATTTTAATGACCTTAGGTATTTGAAAAGCCAAATAAAGTTACAACCATTGGGTCTTTTAATAGGCCAAATAAAACATAATAAAGACTTTAATTTAGCCACCCTTCATTTCCCATCATTCTCTCCTAGTTCGAGAAAATTCGTCTTCGAGTTTTGAAGTGGGACAGATGCACGTTGGCGATGTCGGTGCACTGGTCGAGTTGGCATCGCTGTGGGGAAGCCACTGATATGATCCATATGCAAAACAGAGCTTCAGATGACCTCAAGAGGCAGGCACAAAAGCTCTCAAGTGCTAAGATGTCACACAATACGAGGTACTACTGGCTAATAGGTTGTGGAGAGAGATCGGCCTCACTGATACAACCACAATTGCACGAATGACACGTGAATTGGAGCACAAACGTGGCTTTAATGCTGGTGGTGCGATATCAGCCCACTGCCTGTGCACTATAGCGGGCCGGTTTACTGTAGCTGTTTGACCCGGTCCACCGGTCCACTTTAAAGTGGTTGGGCTCTCCTCTCCACACACCCCTTTCTCCCAACCCTTGCGCAGAAGAAGCCAGGGAGAGGGAGAGGGAAGGGAAACCGTGGCGGCTACGATGGCGAGGAAGGTGGTTGCCGGCGGCGCGACGACGGACGATTGGTTCGGCGGTGGCGACGGCAGAGGCTCCGGCAATGGGCGGCGACGTCTCCTCCCTGCTCTTCTTCCTTTTCTTCTGTCGGTGAAGACGAGAGCGTGAAAGAGAGAGAGTGGCGATAAAGCGAGGGACCAGGAGAGGGGGTGGTGAGGCGGGCATCCTGTGGCAGGGTTGGGGCGTTTGTGAGGGGTCCACTCGTGCAGGTGTTGGCGCGGGGCAGGGATGAGGGCGGACGAAGCAACTGGCCTGGGCTCGCTCAGGCAATGGTCGACGAGGCAGGGTGCTGCGAACCCGCGTGCGTACAGGCGTTCGCAGCGGGCTGGCGGAGCGCTCACAGGCGATGGGGGAAACGGTGGCGCGACACTGGTGGGTAGATGGCTACAGCGAAGGGGAAGAGGGGAGTGGTCGACGGCGAACGGGTGGCCCGGCGGCGGGGGAATGTTGCGCATGCAGTGAGGGAGAGGGTGTCATGAGCGATCAAGACGGAGAGAGGGACAACACGGAAGGGAGAGAGCCCGGGAGGGGCGGTGATGTGCAAGGGGGGGGCGCCTAGGGGGTCTTCGTGCAGAGAAGAAGAGCAGGAGAAGAAGAAGAAGGCGCTGCGTTGGATTGGGGTTTGCTCTGATACCAAAACTGATGCGGGATAGAGAGAGAAAAGAGGGTAAGGATGGGAGAGAAAGGGGAAGGTCTCCAGAATCTCACCAAAGAGGGATAGGAGGTGGGAGTGTAGGCTTCACACCCTCCCTTTCGCACAGACCACCTTGGGGCTTTTTATTCAGGGGCTTCACACCCAAACACAAACTCCATTCTCAGAGGCAATCAACTCAAAATTTTCTTCTTTTCTATTTCATCATCCATGGTTACAAGACTCTATATATAGACTTCAAAACAGACTAACTCTTCATACGAAAAGACACTTAATAAATAGCATACTTAAGACTTGGGAAATCCAAAGGACTTAAACTTAATTATTTTAATGACCTTAGGAATTTGTAAAGCCAAATAAAGTTACAACCATGGGGTCTTTTAATAGGCCAAATAAAACATAATAAATACTTTGATTTAGCCACCCTTCATTTCCCATCACTGATGCTTACCATGAGTAATCTTAACCCCTCTTTAAGAGAGCACTGTCTTAAAATTGGATTCCATGAGTATGATGCTTAAAGAGATCATAAGTAAGTGATATGAAGTTCATCAAGTCAGGCAAACTGAGAGGCAAGGTTTTAAAACCAGGGGATTGGGGCCGGATTGGCCAGCCCAAAATTGATCGGGTCGGCCGATCCCGATCCGGGATTGGCCGATTCGGGCCAATCCCGGCTGAGCCAAGGGTGGCCGGATCAACCCCCTACAAAAATTGTTAAAAAAATGGAAAATATGAAAAAAAACATAAGGATTGCATTTATTAACTGAAATACATCAAAATGAAGTACATGATACAATCATATTTATATGTAAACATAATTAATATGTATATCAATCGTACAATCATATAGTAATGTACATATAGTAATATATAAACATAATTAATATGTATATCATCACATATTAATGTGTTTTGTGTGTGTTAATGTACATAGAATCATATATTAATTTAAATACAATAACAACATGCACATATATATACAAATCATATTAATGTATAAACATAATTAATATGTATATCAATCATGGTTTTGCAAGGCGAATCAGATCGGCCTGATTCGCCCGAATTGGATCGGATCAGGGAGATCCGATCCGTGATTCGGGTGATGCGATCCGATTCACATGGGTACATACATACATACCCTTTCTTCCCCTGTCTTTTTCATACTTATTTACCTGAATATCATTTAAGTAAATGATACATTTACTTAAGATATTACATGTAAATAAGGAAGTACCCTCCATTTGAATCCAATAAAAATATCAAACAAATGATATCTCTTACCAATAAAAAGTCAACTCTCCATCGAAGAAGAAAATTGCGATTTCGGCGATTTTAGCGAAATACTAACTTTTTAATCTCTCATAATTTGGCCTATCTAAAAATTTGATAATTCAAATAATCATATGGAACGCTAAAAATTCAAAGTCCGGTAAAAAAAGTCAAACGTACATATGACTTTTCCAAGGGAGCCGCTCTCCTACTGAAAAAGTCAGCATTTCGCTAAAATCACCAAAATCGCGATTTTCTTCTTTGATGGGAGAGTTGACTTTTTATTGGTAAGAGAGATGATTTTTTTGATATTTTTATTGGATTCAAATGGGGGGTATTTTCTTTTTTTTTTTAGAAGTTGGCCGAAGGCCAAATTTCATTAGCCACAAAGGCAAAGGAAAAAGGGACGAGGGGTGACTATCAAGATGATGGAAGCCCCTGCCCCTAACCCAAAAAAAAAAGAAAAGAAAAAAAAACCACTCAATTACAAGGTAAATTTCGTCCACCCCTTCAGCTGATCTAATAGGGCAGATAGCTTGACCGGCTCTCCAGAGACGCTAAGATGCCACTGATACACAAAGGAGATACAATCATTTAGAATAAGGAACAGGTTTCTGAACTCCTGGTTAAACAACCTCTTATTCCTCTCCTTCCAGATTGACCAGAGCATCGCTGGTAGTCACAGTTTCCAGAGGTCCTCCTCAACTCCTGTGGGTTTATACTTAGGCCAAAATCAATAAGCTGATGCAAATTGAGGGGAACGCAACAAGAGACATTAATAGACTTGAAGAACAGATTCCATACAATTCTGACTACTCCACAAGCAGTGAACAGATGGTCCAAATCCTCCTGAAAACATGCACAAAATATGCATACTTTCCTCGAATCTTTTCTGAACATACTGACCCTGACCAAAGTAAATAGCCTCTTCCATGCAATTTTCCACATAAAGACCCTGATTTTCAAAGGTAACCCCTTATCCCACACTTGCTTATGCCATCTGACCTTCAACCCTCCTTGAATTAGCAGACGAACCACTGATTTGACTGAAAACTTCCCTGACCTCTCCCACTTCCAAACTCTGCTATCCTTCATACCAAGGGATAACTTAGTGTTGTCAAGTGCCTCAGATAGATAAAGGAACTCACTGATCTCCTCCTCCACCAAATTCCGTCTGAACATTAAGTGCCATGATGGACCAGATTGAGTTTGGGACCACAAAGCAGCCAATAGAACCTGTGACTGTGACACAGTTCTGAACAATCCCGGACATGAGAGCATGAGAGGCTCATTATTTAACCATGGGTCTTGCCACAATCTGATTCTCCGACCATCTCCCACCTGAAGCCTAGAAGAGCACAAGTAGAAATCCAAATTCCCCATAATGTGCTTCCAAATTGAGGATAAGTTATTACTACTCAGTAAGTGAGAACACCACCCATCCACATTCCACAAGTACTTCCTCTTAACTATACAGCTCCACAATGCCCCATCATTTACATCCAATTTCCACAACCATTTCGTGAGTAATGCATGATTAATAATCTCCATTGGCACAAGGCCCGCACCACCTTCTTCCTTCAACCTACACACCTTAGACCAGGCAATAGGGTTAACACCATGCACTTCTGGCCCCTTACCTCTCCAGAAAAAAGCAGCTCTCGCCGATTCCAATTTCTTGACCTTAGGGGCTTTAAAAATGGACAAGAAATATAAAGGAAGACTGGACAGCACCACCTTAGAAAGAATCCATCTTCCCCCAACAGATAATAGTCTGCCCTTCCACCCACTAATCCTGTCACTGAACTTGTTAACCATTCCATTCCAATCTGAGACTCTCAGAGATCTATCAGACAAGGGCAACCCAAGGTACTTAACAGGGAAACTCCCCCATTTCACACCCATGATCTGCTCAATCTGAGCCCTGAGGTTCTCGTTTGCAATGTTCCCCACCAGCTCACTCTTACTGAAATTAATTTTCAAACCAGTCACCGACTCAAGAAGCCTGAGAAGGATCCTCAAATTGATGAGCTTATCGAGGTTATTTGGGAAAACAAGATTGTGTCATCAGCATACTGAAGGTGTGAAACTTCTAAACTCCCCCTTCCCACTGAAACTCCTTCAATTAACTCTGCCTGCCTTGCTTTCTTCCACATCTCACTCAAGACCTGCCCCATCAACACAAACAATAAAGGGGATAAAGGGTCCCCCTGCCGTAGCCCTCTAGAGCAACCAAAAAAACCACATGGAGACCTATTAATGAGCACAGAAAATTTTGCCGATTGCACACATTGCCTGACCCATTCAATCCATCTATCCTTGAAACCCATCACTTTCATGACTCTGAAAAGACATTTCCAGTTAATCCTATCATATGCATTTTCAAAGTCAAGTTTGAGTGACACATAATGCCTCTTGTTGACCCTTTGCTCGTGCAAGCATTCGTGGGCTGCCATGAAATTATCCAAAATGAAACGTCCACTAATAAAAACTGACTGGTTACCATCAATGAGATTTCCAATCACCTTCTTAAGCCGGCCAGCCATGGCCTTGGTGATGATTTTATACATAGAATTCAACAAACTGATCGGCCTATAATCATTGATCGACTCTGCCCCAGCACACTTCGGAATAAGCACCAAATGGGTGGAATTGAAATGTTTGATACTCCAAGGTCTTGTCTGGAATTCTGACACTACCGCCATAATATCTGCCTTGATGACTGCCCAAAATTGTTGAAAGAACCCCAATGAAAATCCATCTGGCCCAGGAGACCTATTAGGGTCCACAGAAAACACAATATCTTTAATCTCCTGCTCACTAAAGGGTCTAATCATATCCCCCGCATCCTGATCTGAGAGTTTAGAGAAAAACTCATGACCAATCTGCGGCCTCCAAGGCTCCTCCTCCCTAAACAAACCCTGAAAATGATTCACCACTTCCCTTTGTAAAATATCCATGTCATCAAACAATCTATCATTGATTTTGATTGAGTCCATAGTAGTCCTTCTCTTTTTAATGGTAGCCATGGCATGAAAATAAGCAGTGTTTTTGTCTCCCTCTCTTAACCATTTTTCTTTCGCCCTCTGCTTCCACTTTATCTCCTCTTGTTTTGCTAATACCTCATATTGTTTCTTAGCCTCACTCCACTGTACGCTCTCTTCCTCGGATAAAGTACCTTGATCATTTCGAACGTCAAAATACACAATTCTATCCAGAAGCTCTTGTTTAAGCTCAACTGCTTTACCAAAGATGTTGCTGCTCCAAACCTTCATTTTCCTTCTAACCCACCTCAACTTACCAAGCAGAGACAAACTTGCACATTCTTCAGATGGTGCTTCTTGCCACCATGTGGATACCAAATTTCTGAAATCTTCATGCAAAATCCAGGACCTTTCATATCTGAATACTCTTTTAAGTTTCTTCAGATGAGTTGTGCTTAACAGCAGTGGGATGTGATCAGACATCACCTTGGGGAGGCCCCTAACAGCAGCAAAATTAAATTTCTGTTGCCACAGAGAATTGATAAAAATTCTGTCAAGTTTGGATTTCGAATTTCTAGCCCCATCACCCACCCAAGTAAAGAAGACCGAGTTCACCTGCATCTCAATCAGACCAAGACAATTGGTTGATTCTTTCTCTCGGGGCCCTTACTGCATTGAAGTCGCCTAGGACACACTTCCCTGGAAAGGGACTGCAGCTCATTAAAGAAAAGCACCTTCTGCTCCTGCAAAACTGGCCCATAAACCCCTGTAAACCACCAAACAAAATCATCTCTCTTATTCTTCAGTTTAATTGTAATACCAAATTGAAGCACTTGCTGTTCACAACAGTCCAAAATATCTGTATCCCACATAATAATAATTCCCCCTTTAGCACCCAGTGTTGGCTTATGGCACCATCCTTGTAATCTGCCACCACCCAACTTCCGAGCATCTTCCAAGCTGAAATCTACTAATTTTGACTCCTGAATACATAACAAAGCCAGTTTAAACTTATTCACCATCAAATTAATCTCCCTCTTCTTCTCATCCCCATTAATCCCTCTGGCATTCCAAGACAGAATATTCATTAATAACTGACGAGAACACCCTTGCCCTTGGGTCTCTGAGACCTAAGGCCCTCTGTCATTTTGTTATTCTGTAAATACAAAAGCTCCCTCCTGCCTATTTTTAGACCACCTCCTAACCCTTTCCTCTTAAGGCTAAGCTGTAGATTCAAGTCCCTTCGCATTTTCCTTAATGCCTTCCTGACATATTCTTCCTTACCTTCAAACAATATCCCAACCAAGCAACCCACCTGTTTAATCAGATCATCGAACCACTGCTCTATAGCACACTCAAGCTCAGCCAATGGAAACACCTGTTCAAAGCACTGCTGTGATAACACCTCAGAGCCATGTCCAGCCCATAAGCCCAATGCTCTATTTTCAACATCTAAGGAGTCCGTCGAAGCCACAGAAGACGCCTCCTGTCTGACTACATCATCGTAGAAGGCCCAACTAGCATCCTCAGTGGGACCTAGGCACAAAATAGAAGCACCCACTCCCCCACTGCAAGAAGTGGGAGACGGAGGGGTCCCTTCCGCTTCTACGGAGTCCCCTGAGCTCTCTGGCGGTGCTTCTACATTACCAACAGCATCCCCAGCAGCCAGGCTGTCATCCTGTATAACCACCAGGCTCAAAGAGTCCGACTCCACACCCCCGACGAATGGAACTGGCGGAGGAAACCAGTCCTCGCCAGTCGCCGAACCAGAACCGTCCTCACCCTGAACAGAGGAAGCCCTGCCTCCAGTCGCCTCTCCTCTAATGGATGAGAGCGCCCCTGGAATCCGCTTGATCGACTGCCCCGGAGAGCAGCCCAGTCGCTTCCGCCCCGCCTCTAGGGCTGTAAACGGAGCGGATATGGGTTTTCCGTGTCCGCTCCGAATACTTAATCAGATAATCCGTATCCGCTCCGAATAAAATTCGGATACGGTGCGAATATTTTAATCGGATAATATTCGGATCCGGAGCGGATACAGATATTATCCGATTCGAAAATATAATATCAGATATTATCTGTTTACAGTCCTGCCCGCTGCCGTCCGCGACTACCCCGTCGACCGCCCCATGCCCTCCGCCGCCGCCCACCGCCCCATGCCCTCCGCTGTCGCCCACCGCCTCGACCTCTCCTGCTCGCCGCCTGCCTGGGCCCGACTTCTCGACATGCTCTGCCCCCGCGGGAGCTTCGCCTGCACCGCAGTCGGCAGGGGGCCGGGGGACCAGATCCTCGTGGCCGGTGGCGGGTCCCAACACTCGATGTTCCCCAGCGACGGCAGTCAGGTGAGTTCGGTGGAGAGGTACGATTCGGGGAGTGGGGAGTGGAAGGCGGAGGCTGCTATGCCGAGGGACAGGGCTGGCTGCACGGGATGGGTCTGTAGAGGGCGGGAGGGGGAGGAGGACGAGTTTTGGGTGATGGGTGGGTATGGCGAGTACCGCACCCGCGGGCGCCGGATCGGAGGGGGGGAGGGGGTGGGGATAGAGAGAGATACAGAGAAAGGGGAGGATCTTCGCCGGCGCCGGGAGGGGAGCCGGACTGCGGGAGGGGGGAGGGAAGATATCGAAGGGGGTGGGGACTGGGGAAAGAGAGAGATACAGAGAAGGGGGAGGTATTCGCCGGCGCCGGGAGGGGTAGCTGCTGCTCGTCGGCCGGTCGGCGGTGCTCGTGGCTGGGGTAGCGGCCTCCCTCCGTGGCTCCATTCACAGGTCACCATGGCGCCGGCGGCAGGGGGGTGATGACTGATGAGGCAGCGGCGGCGATGGGATTCACGAGCTTGTGGGACTGGTGAGTGGTGAGTGGGGTAGTTAGGGTTTTCTTATGTATTTATATATTATATATAGATCATTAGATCTAACGGTCATGATTCATCCAGTTTCGGAGCGGATCTTAAACAGAGCGGATCACCTAATTCCGTATCCGCTCCGTTTATTATCCAGATATTATCCGTATCCGAAATCCAATCCGTCGGATATATGTTAAACGGATAATATCCGCTTAACCGGATACGAATCCGATCCGGATATTATCCGGATCCGTTTACAGCCCTACCCGCCTCCAGACGCTTCAGGCCCACCGGCAAACGACGCGGGCTACCAGTCGGGGATGACGGGTCAGGAAGAAGCACAAGAGTCGGGCACAAATTACCCGACCCAGATGACTTACCCGAGAGACTCGACATACCCGACCCGGAGGACTTACTCAACATAACGCCAGAAAAGGACGGTCCGACCGACTTACCCTGAACACCCTTAGGGCCCATTGGCCCGTTTTCCAACAGTTGGACCCGCAACTGTTCATCTTCCCTACCCGGAGACCAGGTGCCAAAAGCTTCGAACACCGGACCCTCTTTCACCGAAATAGGACAGCTCTCCTTCCCCCGCTGCATCGAGGCACGTCTCCTGCCTATACCCAGCCTGTTGACAGCCTTATCAGAGCCCGACTTAGCTCCCTGCATACGTAAAGGCAGCTGACTGGAGGGACCACTGGCCGAAGATACACCAACGCCCAACTTTGACAGCCCCAGATCAACATCGACCTTACCAGCCTCCTTTGAGGGTCCAGTCAGCACTGCCTCGACCCTCGAGCTCTGATTTTGCAGGAAACCTTCCTTCTTCTGCTTTACCTTGAAACAGGCCACCACCTCTGCCCAAGTCCAGTCTTGGACCGGAGCTCTGATCGACTCCACTTCCCCCAACTCCACTTGGACAAAGACCCGAAACTTCTTGCCTCCAACTCTAATGAGTTGATCCTTCGGAATGTTAGCCATGGATTCCACCTCAACCAGCAACCTAGCGAACTTCAGGTTGCAGCCGTTTAGAGACTCTCTGTCAATCTTCTTGAGCACTCCAAAAGGCGCAACAATGGCATGGAATGACTCCACATTCCAAATGTGCAAGGGGACACCAAGAACTCTACACCACAGAAGTTTTCCGACGGGAACTAATTCTGCAGCACATTCCACTGACCACTGTCTCCAAGAAATGGATAAGTTCTTCCGCCGGAAGGTCCCTACTGAGACACAATAGTCCTTCCAGGCTTTGTGGGGGAACTCCACCAGGAAGGAGCCATCATTCAGCTGCCTGATCGACCGGTACTTTACCGGCCACCCCTGTTTAAGGAAATTTACTACCTCTGAGAACTTTTCTGGCCCAACTCCTAGAACCTCAGCCACCCCCCACGCACCCAATCTAGCCCATTCTTTTCTGACAAGCGGTGACCAGGGCACATCCACAACCCTCTGAATCCCCTTCTCTCCAACCCCTACAGGCTTAGGAGGCACTTTACCTTGATCGGGATGGCTAACCTCCAGGCGCAGGGCCTCCGACCGACAGGCTAAGCTTCTATGGCCTATCCCCTTGCATCTGAAGCACTTGACTGCATTCCTACATGCAGAAGCTCTGGGGCCCTTCTCCAGGCACCTAAAACAACAGCCAGAGGGAGGAGAAAACTTGGTCTGTCCCTTACCTGGCATAACCTTCCTTGAATACTCATCTGGCCTCCTCTCCATCCACCTCGAACGCCTTCTCACCTCAAACCATCCATTTTCCCGGTTGCCCTCCATGAAGGTACCCGCTGACCGCTGACACCCCCCCCCCCCCGAGAGCAGGAGGATAATTAATGGGGGTATTTTCTTATTTACATGTAATATCTTAAGTAAAATATTTACATAAATGATATTAAGGTAAATAAGTATGAAGAAGAAAGGGTGTTCCCCCATGGGTAATATACACATATCTATATATATACATAAATATATATATATTAATCCTATGAATCGGCCCGATTCCATGCGAATCGAACCGAATCAGGGAGAGCCCGATTCGGTCCGATTCACCGCTCCATCAAACCATGATATCAACCATATATTAATGTGTGTGTGTGTTAATGTACATACAATCATATATTAATGTAAATATAATAACAAGCACATGTATATAGTTAATGCTATGCATATAGTTAATGCTTGTATATATACATAAATATGTAAATTAATGTACATTTAATACATATATAAATTACTATATATAATAAACCTGGAATCAGCCTGGAATCGGCCCCTGGCAGGGTTACCCCGGATTGGATCGGGGGCCCAAAAACCGCTTCGGATCAGCCGATCCGACACCAATCCAGACGATTTTTAAAACCCTGCTGAGAGGAAAATTGGGACTTATGAAATTCAAGATTAGACTGGCTCAGAACATAACTCAAATAAGATGTTTGTTAACTGAAATTATAATCTAAAATCACAGCACAACAAAAGGGTATAAATAGAAACTCAGACTTATAGGAAGCAAGGTTCGATTGGCTCTATTCACATCTTAAACTAGGTATTTAGATAGAACTGATTGACCGGGATACTGTGTTTGACCAATCAACTTACTCGACTCGGTCGGCCAACCTGGTTTTGGTAGACCAAACGGGGAATTTCTGGTAAATATGAGGTTCCTGGTTTCCAAAGATTTCAC
This sequence comes from Colocasia esculenta, assembly GCA_014218235.1. Classification (NCBI taxonomy): domain Eukaryota; kingdom Viridiplantae; phylum Streptophyta; class Magnoliopsida; order Alismatales; family Araceae; genus Colocasia; species Colocasia esculenta. Next base: position 87,507,327 of record CM024757.1, read on the forward strand.
CCTTCAGAGTGAGGGAAAGATCAACAACATCTAAATTAGGATGGAACTAGATATGGCTCAAGCAATAGCATGATTATGATCAAATTGATATGAACGAGTACATACAAGAACATTCTTACGATCGAACTGAGATGAACAAGTTCATACAAGCATAACCAATTCAATTCATGTCTAGGCTAACTTAGATTCAGAAAACTCAAATCCAAGAAGTCTCCCTTTCTGCTCTGGATGACCTGCTCTCCTATTGGGGTTTTGAGAACTCTAGAGTCTAGACCAGTTCGTATAGTGAGAACTTAGAATTGGGCTTAAGCTAGTATGTGGTTCATATAAAGCTAATTTACTTATCTTAAGACTTGTATAAATTAGTACTTAAGACACTTGTGATAACACAAGTCGTAAATTTTCTGCAACTTCTATGCTTAGCAGGTGAAATCATGAGGTTTTCACATGATAGCCTGGCATAATTATAGAAATCCTGTCCTTGATTTGACACACAGCACACTTTTGAGATGAATTTTCTGCTAAAGCTTGAGTTATGTACGGAATTCCAGAGACTTTACCTTTATTTTAATGGTAATATCAGCCTAAGGACCTTGAAATTATCAAAAGTTAATCTGACAGGTGTTAAGCTTTATTCGCCTTACTGGTTCTCTAAACTTCCTTGAGCCTAGGTGCGTTCACACTGGTTGGGAGGCTTAATCTGTCTTTTTCTGATCAAAGACTATGCTACCTCTAAAACTGCCTCTGAATTGTTTAATAGATTTCTAGATGATTTGAGAGAAATCGGGCGGTTCTGGAAACCGCCAAATTATTCTGGCTCATTTTATTTTGTGTAAAAAGCTTGTTTTAAGAATCAGGCGGTTCTAAGTCTGTTCTGGAAACTGCCAATTTTTTCTGGCTCATTTTATTTTGTGTAAAAAGCTTGTTTTAAGTTTCTTTAAATTGATCGTTTTGTGAACTTAAGTCAAAATGCTTGTTTTGAGGACTCAAGACAAAAGAATCGTTTTGAAGGGTCAAAGAATTGATTTCAAGGGGTAAGTTATGAATGAATCATTTTGAAAGGCTCATTTTGTCTTAACTTAAAACTTGATTCTTTGGGCCTCAGAAGAAAGGAGTTGACTCTTTGTGACTAAATCTCTAACCTCTGCTATAGAATGGGTCGACTAATGGTAGTCTGGCTAATTAAAGGTTTAAAGTTACTTCAGATAAGTCATGAGTCTTGGGTAACGGTTGTACAGGGTTAGTCTAATTGGCATTGTCACAATAATCTTCATTTCACAGTATTAATCACGAAAGTTAAATTTCAGGGCATTACATTCCTACCCCCTTAAATAAAATTTCGTTCTCAAAATTGTCAATATTTACTTACCAAACAGTTGAGGATATTTTTCCTTCATTTCTTGCTCTGTTTTCCACATTTCTTCTTCAACCATGGCATTCCTCCATAGCACTTTCACCATAGGGATTACTTTGTTTCTTAAAACATGTTCTTTCTTGTCTATGTTCTTTACTGGTTTTCAACCATCAAAATCTAGTTGCAATTCAAGATCTTCATGACTGATTATATGTGTTGGGTCTGGCACATACTTTCTTAACATTGATATATGAAACATATTATGGATGTGGGACCAAGAAGGTGGTAAGACTAGCTGATATGCCACCTCTCCTATTCTCTGCAGAACTTCAAAAGGTCCAACATATCTTGGACCAAGCTTTCCTTGCCTACTGAATCTCATAATACCCTTGGTTGGAGAAACCTTCAGAAAGACATGATCTCCCACAGAAAATTCTAGCGGCCTCCTCCTCTTGTCAGCATAGCTTTTCTGTCTATCTTGAGCTGCCAATAATCTTTTCCTGATTAACTTGATTTTTTTTGAACAGTCCTGGATTAATTTTGGCCCGGTTAAATGCTTTTCTCCCACTTCAGTCCAGCAAGTAGGTGATCTACAAGACTACAAGGTCTTCCGTATAGTGTCTCATATGGAGCCATTCCGATACTAGCATGTTAGCTATTATTATAGGCAAATTCAATTAATAACAAATATTCATCCCAATTTCCTTGCCAATTCAAACTGCATGCTCTCAACATGTCTTCTAATGTCTTAATTGTTCTTTCGGATTGTCCATCAGTTTTGGGATGATATGCGGAACTAAACTTCAATTGTGTGCTCAAGGCCATTTATAAACTTCTCCAAAATCTGGCTGTAAAAATCTGGGATCTCTCTTTGAAGTTATGGATTAAGGAAGTCCATGCAACCTCACTATCTCCTTAATATATAACTGAGCTAGACCTTCCAGTGATTGGGTCTTAGATGTGGCTAAGAAATGTGCTGATTTGCTAAGTCTGTCCACAATCACCGAAATAGCATCATGTTTTCTTCTTGTTCTGGGCAGTCCTATCACAAAATCATAGTAATTTGTTCCTATTTCCACACAGGAATCTTGATTTGTTGCACGAGTCCAGCTAGTTTCTGATGTTCAGCTTTAATCTGCTGACATGTCAAACATTTACTCTCAAACTCTGCTATGTCCTTCATTCCATTCCACCAAAACTGTTTCTTCAGATCCTTATGCATTTTAGAACTTCCCGGATGAATGGGATACTGGGATTTATACCCTTCAATCAATAATTCTTGCTTAATCTCTTCATTAGTTGGTACACAATCTTCTTGGGGAACTTTTCAGCAATGTAACAGAACAAAAGGTTGGTGAACATTGTCAAAATTTTGTTCCAGGCAGGAGAGAATGAGTGATAACGATCCATGGATGATGTACCTATAAGGACTTGGCCTATATATGCTAATCTGGCTGTCATGATGCTGATCTCCTTTTTCCTCTAGCTTGGGTAGAATGGTGCTACTGGGTACTGCATCATGACCCACCTACATTGCAGGCAATACCGACACTGACACCTTGCCCTCCCATCTTTTTGTACATACTAGTTCAAATGTTGCTTTTCAGGTTTCTGCTTCTTTTGAATCCAGAAACCACACCTCAATTCCTGGCTTTGGGCATTGGAGTCATGGCTATTATGTGCGTCTAGCATCTATTTATTTTTCAATAAAAAATTTAAGTAAAAGTAGTGTATCATTTGAGTTGAACTTGAACACATGCTGGCAAGTACAATGAGATTTAGCATAATTGGCTGAATCAGCTGATCGATTGGTTTCTGACTGATTTATCTTATCCTGACCCCTGTCCTTGATTCTCATGGGGATCAGGTGGATTGGACCAGATCTGCCTATCCCTAAACCACATTGCAGAGATTATCCTTAATGTTAGTTTATAAATATTTAAACCTTAAAATAATATAAAGAATGCATTGGGTGGATCGTGTGGGGATCAGGATAGGATTTCTGATTGGGTTTTTGGCAACCGATCCATATCTGATCTGCATGAGTCTGCCTACCTTGAGAATTTGAAGTGGGTGCATCTTCGATTCTTCCATCCAGTCTGACTTTGAACATTTAGAAGTCAGAATTCCTGGGCACTATTGAGAAACTCAAACTCACATAGTCACACTTTTTTGTGGTGCTTTCCTGTTATACTGGAGGTGCTTGCACCATTTTGTATTTGATTATTATTATTGCGTATACTGGTAAAAATTATTTCATTTTTAACATTATCTTCTATTTTATGATGGTTATTGCATACATGTGGTAGAGAATGACTATCTTGAGTTATTAACACTTTCTAGCTACTTCAATTTCCCAAAGCACGAGTCATGAACAATTTTTCCTCTTAATTCAAGAACATATATGTTTTATCTATTATGCTAATTTTCCCTTGTTACTTCAGGACCTGGCATTTGATCTTTCTCTTGCTGCTCTTTTGGGTGACAATATATATAATTTTGGAGAGCTTCTGGCACATCCAATTGTAAGGGGAAGTTTCAAGTTCTATGCATCTTTTTACTTAATGTTACATATTTTCTTCTACTTTATATTTTGAGTAATTCTTGTTGCTCTTTTCCACTGTAATTTTACTGTGTTTTGGTGATACCATCTTTCTTTGGAGTGATGCATGTCATGTAGCACACTGAATCACTTAGGACACATAACAGAATGGTTCTCCATCTGTGGACATGTCTGTGTTTGTTTAGATGTGTCCACTGGACCTCAGTTAGTCTCAAACAATCATTAGCCTTATTTGACAAACTCTATTTATTCATGGAGATGAGTGGTGGGGACTTTGTTCCATGTAGTTGCTTGACCATGAGATGGCACAAGTTAGACAACTGTTATTATGTCAGGGGTTAAGTTACCTCAGGCTATATATAATAGACAGATTGAGGTGGGGATGAAGTCCATTAGGGTCTTCTCTGTGAAATCAGCTGACCTTTACATTGCTGCTGTGTGAATAAGATGTGCTCTGGTTAGGGAATGTGATTGTATTAAATTTCTTTTGTGGATTACGGTACATGACAATGTTGCACATGTAACTGGTTTGAGGCATTTAGGTTATTACATTAACATGGAGATAACTGGGAGGAGATGCTAGAAATCATTGTCCTTATTCTGTCCCTTCTTAGTTCTTATGTGGTGTGGAGTATAATTCATCATATTGCGATTTCTCTTGCACTATATAGTCCAAACTCTATGGTTGCAAGCACTAAAGGTGATTTTTATTTCGGGAGATGGGCAAGGATAATATATGATTGCTATTCCCATCTTGTCCCAGTACATCTAGGGTATCACATCTTCACATCCAATTTTGTTAATAAAGTGAGGTACAGAATAAAAACAAGGTGATTTTGGATATACCATTTTACTTATGATCTGACCCGTTATAATGAAGGAAAAGTGCCATATGTTGGATGAATGATTTTAACAAAGGTGATTTTAAGTGTACTATCTGACTGAGGATCTGACCATGATAGATCTGAATTTGAGAACATCTTATATAGCATACTATCCCCACGAAGCTTCAAATCGGTTTCAATGGAAGATACAAAGATGTTCTAGTGTCACTTCTTTTTACTTATGCAGAAACATTCCATAGCAATTTTTTACTGGACCTGCCGCTAATATTGCTTGTTGCAGACATGGGCCATGTGATTACTTGGTATGCTGCTATGGGGTGTTTATTGATGTTTGCTCATAGATTACTTTTCTCAACTCCATAGGTAGCATGTGGTAAGACAAGCTGGATATGTTGACATTTGGTCCAAAGTTTTGGAGCAGGTGCAGCACCCTGGCATATGTCTCTAGATGTTATCTTTGCCAAAGCAAGTTTCCCTTACTGCAAAGTTTAAGCTGGTGTTTGAACTACTGTAGTTTTTTTTTTTTGAAGGTGGGTAGTAAAACTGAAATATATTAAAGGAAATAGAGAATGTACATGTATAAGTGGTTTAAATCCCAAAAAGAGTAAACTCCCTAAAACACGCATGCACCGAAGAGCACACCAAGATAGTGTAGAACCCAAAAAGAGAGATACATCAGAATTGACATTAGAAAGAGTGGTTGCCCATTTCTTAACTCGTGCATACAAAATCAACAGTAGCTTCCTTGGTACGTGACTCCCTCCTGAAGATACAGTGGTTCCGCTCACCCCACAATGCCCATAGCTTGGCATGAAGGATGAGCCACCACACCTTCCTATCCTACTTGCAGGGTCAAGGCTTGTCCCACTCCCGCAGAAGGCAACAAACTCTACTCCATAAGATAATACTGCAGCTAGTCCTCCAAGCAACCTCCATCCATACCCCCTAAAAATAGGAGCAGCCAACAAAGGTGATCATAGACTCCTCGGCATCACAAAGATAGTGGGTTGAAGTTATGTCTGGCAAGAAGCAAGACAGCCTGTCTTGAGTGGGGAGTCTCCCATGTGCTATTCTTTAGACCAAGACCTTGACTTTGAGAGGGCTATTCAGCTTCCACACCTACTGTTGGAACTCATGACGAACCCTCCATCAGAGATAACTCCATAAGCTGACTTGACTGAGAAGTTATCTTTCTTATCCCATCTCCATATCCATCCATCCTCACCTGCTCGTCAAGCGAGGGAGAGGAGAAGGGAAAGAAAGTCTTGAAGCTGCTCTAGCTCCTACTGACAGAAATCCCACCTAAAAATTGGAGCCCTGGAGCCACCCGTGTTGAGGTGGTCGAAGGCCTGAGCAATAGAGCCAAGAGGTGACGCGGCAATGTAAAAAAGGCTAGGAAACAATGACTCCAAGGTGATGTCTCCACACTAGCTGTCCTAGAAGAGGCACTTCTGTCCATCTCCCAGTTGGACCTGAACTCTAGTGGCAAAAAGCCCTTGCAAGTGAGGATATCCTGCCATAAAGGGGAGGTCCTATGGCGGGGAGAGGGGATCTCCTATGGTGGGAAAGGGGGCTAAGTTCCATACCCTTGGTGAAGTGAAGTAGCGCTTCCTAATAGCCTGGGACCACAACCCGTCCTCTCCACACCAACCTCTACAGCAATTTGCGCAAGAGTCAAATTGAAGTTCCTAACTTGCATCAGTCCCAAGCCACCCAGATTCTTGCTAGTGGTAATCCTGCCCCAGAAAATATCATGCCAGCCTCTGCACTTCACCCCATTGCCATGCTAAAAGAATCTCCACTGAATTGAATCAAGTTTCTTGGCCACCGTGTAGGGAATGTAGAACATAGAAGGATAATAAGTGAGAAGATTGTCTAAAGCGGAGCTGCACAAAGTCAGATGACCCTATAAGATAATAGCGTAGCCTTCCACCCAGCTAGCTTAGCCTCATATCGCTGAATAATGGGAAGCCAATTTACACATTGAAGGGAACCTAGGGAAAGAGGAAGGCCCAAGTAAGAGAAGGGAAACTCCCCAATAGAACAACCCAGCAACGTACCGCCCTCAAAAGTAGTCTTTCCTCCATATTCACCCTAAGCAGGAGATTTTTACTGAAATTAACCTTCAGACTGGTAACCTCCTCCAAAAGCTCCAGTAAGAGCCTAGCCATAGAGTGATATTCGCCCCCTTTGTCAAGGAACAAAATAGTATCATCTGCATACTGTAAGTGAGTAAGAGAGGGACCATCTTTGACCACCTGGAAGCCTCTAATCAAACCAGCTGTGTTAGCCCTCTGCCACACCCTATTCACCACGCTAGCTGCCAACATAAACAGGAGGGGAGACAAAGGGTACCCTTGGCGCAACCCCCAACCGCTTCACAACCCTGAGGACATCTTACCATTAATAAGCATGACAAAGGAGGTCGAGGTGATGCAAGCTCTTATCCGACCGATCTGTTGCCCAGCTAGCTAGCCCAGAGGGGGGGGGGTGAATGGGATATAAAAAATATTTGATACTTAAAATCTATTCAGACAAAGGTCACAAAAACACACTTCGCAGATTGTCAGTGTTAGTTAAAAAAAAAATCAATCACACAAAAGCATTCACACGACACAGAAAATTATCCTGATTCAGATCTCCTTTCCTTAGGAGTCCTACGTCCAGTCCCTGAGCAATATCTCAAGATTTCACTAACAAGTGTACAGTCCCCCTTAAGGACACTACAGCACCCAGCACCCCAGCTGGTCTTCCTTCACACGAAGGGAACTACACCCTGGAACCCACCAGGTCTTCCTTCTACGCGAAGGGAATCTCACACCCTGGATCCCACCAGGTCTTCCTTCTATACGAAGGGAACAAACACTTAAGAAAGTGTTCAGAGATGAAGCCCCTAGATCAAGCTTATAGAACACAACTTGATCTGAAGCTAAGAACTGAGAAGGAAAAGATTTACAACAAAGAACTCTTCTGAGAACTAAAGGCTCTCACAGATCTACACTTAGCACAGTGAGCAAGAGCTAGAACAGATGGGAATTTTTGCTTGGCTCTGGGAAAGCTTGCAGAAGGTTGTAAGCGTTGTATCACAGTTGTTCTCCTTGTTGCTCGTTAATTCCCCTATATACTTCAGGAGCTTCATTCTTCTATATATATCACTCTTTTGAAATTTGAACGTTGAAGTGTCCGTTGTCTCTAAGTTCTGGTTTACGTTAGACTGCATGGTACTGTAGAAGTTCAACGGTCATTTGGCTTTCCATGCACGCAAAGAGAGAAGATCTTCTGTAGTATCATTTGGCTTCCATTTTGTCCAACGTTGTATGACGAATGTTGTCAGAGACCTGCACACATTAAATGTTAAACAATAGACAGCTAGACTGTCTCTTGTTGTCTGTCAACGTTAGATTGATTTTATACAAAAGTAGAAGTTCCATTCTGTTCTTCTAAAAAGATGATTACAGAATAAGCAAGAGAATAGAAGATATTGTTTGCATGCATGCAGTGATACGTACTATCGTAATAAATACATGGCTGTCAAAAAAAGATATACGTGAAGACTTTGACTTTTCAACGTATTCAAACATTAGCTCGAAAAGCAAATCGTTATTTTCCACGAAATCGTTATATGCATGACTTATGAAATCGTTGTGCAAATGAGTGAGTCGATGTGAAATGTATCGAATCGTTACAGCGATCAAGTCGTTATGTAATTTGATGAGCCGTTATAGTGACAGAGTCGTTATGTAACTTATCGAATCGTTATGAGAGTAAGTCGTTGTGATCACTTAAGAAATCGTTCTGGAACAAATCATTATGATCACTTAAGGAATCGTTGCGAGAGCAAATCGTTGTGATCACTTAAGAAATCGATGTGTGACCAAATCGTTGTTCTCACTTAAGAAATCGATGTGAGATCAAATCGTTGTTCTCACTTAAGAAATCGATGTGAGACCAAATCGTTGTTCTCACTTTAGACCAAATCGTTGTTCTCACTTAAGATATCGATGTGAGACCAAATCGTTGTTTTCACTTAAGAAATCGATGTAAGACCAAATCGTTGTTCTCACTTAAGAAATCGATATGAAAACAAATCGTTATGGTACTAAGGAAATCATGATGACCTATAGTAGAAATCGATGTGTACTTATACAAATATTGATGCTTTGAACTCACATTGTTGTGGTGAGATGAATATTTACTTGATTGACTTGTTTTTCCCTTGGTTTATTTCCTATGCTTAGACTTCATAGAAAATATGTTAGTAACCTCTATCATAATTTTGTTAATCACCAAAATAGGTGTGTAATTTATTTAAATTACATGGGGATAACTTGATCATCAATCTCTCCCTTTTTGGTGATGACAAAACTTAACAATAAGTACACATTATCTGAAATAATTCTAAGTATGATGGTGGAAATAACATAAATAATGTATTTCAGAAATGCAATATTTCTCTACCTTTTTGTCATTTAAGCAAAAAGATCAAACACTTTCGACAAAGAAGAAGAGAAAAGATAAATGAGAGAGTACAAAAAAAATGATTGTATTACTCTTGAAAGGGTACAGGGAGATAGAAAGTGGGAGAAAGAAGAGAGGCATGCCGGGAAATAAGTTCCCAAGTTTTAATCTCCTGTTCTTCAAAAAATTGTTGGAAGATGCCAGAATCTATAGTGAAGGATACACCCATCTCAGGACGCATGCGCTCAATGTAAAGCTGCCGTTGATCTTCTAAGAAACGCATATACTGATCCTTATCAAGGGTGAACCGGAAGTGGCTGGACTTCCCAAAACTGGCACGCTGAAGGAAGTGAGCAATGGTAACAGGATAGAAGAGCTGATGATCCTTCAGGTCTTTTAACAAGGAAATAAAAGCGGAGTACCGCGCAGCCCATTGCACAAACAGTTCCTGAACTGCATTGATGGAATTCAAGTCCAGGAAAGCTTCAGCAGAGAGAGGTGGCTTGCCTGCTCGGACCAAGGAGCTGCTCAAGGATTCCAACTGGAGAGCAGATTGATTGTAGTGCTTCTCCCAATCTGTGGGAGAGAGCCTTTCACATTCAGATATCAAAGGAGCAAGCACTGCAGAAGAGATGTGGCCCAGATGATATTCACGAAAGATAAACCTCTGAAAGGAGGGAAGGCGACCCTGCTGAGCTGAGATTCTCCCCATGACTCGTGCAAATCTTTCAAAGGCATGAGAGCCAACGGAGGAATCCAAAGCCAAGGAGTGTAGCTTCGGGAGAAATACTACTTCAGGCATCTTCAGAGTGGTGAAGTCCACTGTGAAGGGGCAATTAATGGGACTTTCAGATCGAAGAGTAGCAAGATCCCCATGAAATTGGCCAAACTGAACTTCGGGTTGCTTGCGTAAATAACAAAAATCATTGAAAAGCTGGAAGCACCTGGTGATTCTGATTTCTTTGAGAATGAAAGGGCCCCAAAGTGCTTAATGATGAAATACAAACCATTCAGAAAGGGTGAGAGGATGATCCCGTCGAGAGGTGCTGTCTGATCTGGCAAGAAGATACTTGTTGTAGAGAGTCTTATGTTCTTTGGCCCACTGATCTTCAGTCTTACATTCAGCCAATTGGAAGATTTTGAGTTGGTCGACTTTGGAAAGGTGGCAGAAGGGAGGTATAATGTTAAGGTGATCAGTAAGATTGAGAAAAGGAATGCCAAAAAGGTTGGCGAGAATATATTTTTGGAGATATTCGCAGTAAATTGGTCTCCTTCGATTTTCAACTGTGAGGGAGTACCAAAGAGGAGGAAATAGGGTTCAGAGGAAAGAGCAAGAGTTTTTGAAATTTTCTCTTTTTAGAAACAGGACTAGAAGAATCAGTCCTGTGAACATGTGAAGCAACTACCAGAATTGAGATGAGTGTGGTGCGTTCCAACTCATCCTCAAATTTATTTTGAAAAACACTGGCATGTTGTGGATTAGTAGGAGAAATTGTAACAAAGTAGGTGGAGTAGGAGGATGAAGGAATGATCTAGGAGAAAGAATAGTGGATGCCCCGGCTGATGAGGGCCCAGATGATGAAGAGGCTCCAGCTGATGAAGAAATTGGAGGATCATATAGGGGAGAGGGAGAAATGGATGTGGAAATGGTAGTAGGCATGATAGGAGACGAATGAGGTTTAGAGGGAAAAAATGCTGGAGATGAGATGGTTCTTGGTACAGGTTGTTTGAAGGTAGGTGGAGCTAGAGGTGCTGTGGAAGAAGATGGTGGTGAAGAAGGGGCTGGTGTTGCAAGGGATGAAGGCTCAGGGGCTTCAGGAGCAACTGCTAGCTCTTCTACACTTGACTGCACATCCTCGGAGACCACTGACCTTGTTGGCCCTGAAACAACCTTGACTGGCCCTGATGGCCCTGTTGGTTCCTTCTGAACTGCCTGAGGCCCGAATGGCCCTGCTGGTTCTACCCCAATTTGCCCTGATGGCCGATCTTCTGCTATACCAGATGGCCCTGATGGCCCGGCCTCTTCTTCTTGCTGCCTGGCCTGAGAAGGCCCTGAACTGCTGACTGGATCAGCAGGAGGGGGAATAGGAGGGGCAGAGGAGGATTGCTCCCTTGAGGAGATGAGCTTCTTGACACTGTCGAACTCACCTTTCATCCATCGGCATAATTGTTTGAACATCTTAAAATCATCTCTTAAGCTGTGCGCTTCAGTGGACAAAGTTCCAATTTCATTAGCTGCAGAAGTTTGGCTGATAAGAAGAGACTGAATATCAGACTGCAGAGATGAGAGAATCTTTCCTTGCTCATTCAGCCTTGAAATAACAGGCTTCAACTGAATCTTTAGCTGCTTCTCCTTGGGCTTCCTATGAGCTATTCTTTTCCTTTTGCTATGTGCCCTTGCAATGGGCTCCTCGAATTCAACATGCTCTTCATTATCCATGGGGACACTTTCAGTGTGCTCCCCCTGAGGAGCTGCCTCCTCATCAATAGATTGCTCCCCCTCAATAGGAGCATCTTCCACTGATATTTTCTCATGAGCAACTGCTTGCTCCCCCTGACTAGGAGCTTCCTCCATGATGATCTCATCTGTGTGGCCCGATGCCACAGCTTCTGGAGCTACTGATTCATTGAACCTCTCAGGCTCCCCTTGAGTGCTAGAGATGGATTCCAGCACATCTCTAAGAATGGATGCCACAATAGTGGTGGGGTTTGGATTTTCAGAGGTTCCCACAACTGGCAAAATATTCTCTGGAGGAATTTCTTCAATTAGGCTGCCAATGACCACAGATTCTTCTGCTCTGGCCTCTGCTGCTGCTGGTGCTTCTTTAGATAGAGCTGCTGCTCTTCCTACTGGTGCTGCTGCCTGGTCTGCTGCTGCTGGAGCTTCTGCCTGTACTGATTCCTCTCGAACCACTGCAGACTCTGAACTGTGACTTTCTTGATGTTCTTCTTAGACAACAGGTACCTCTGTTGCTGCTGCTGATTCTTCTTGAGCTATTTGGGCTGCAGCCTCTCCTACCTCTTCCTGGACTTCTTGGGCTTCGCCAATTATGGCCTCACCCTCAGCCACAGAAGTTTTGTTCCATACACCATTTACCACAGAAAATCCGCTTTTCCTTAGATTTCTGCTGCGGATAGCTTGCCCCATCTTCTCTACTACTGCTCCAGATAAATTTAAGCCAAAATGTTTGAATATTTTGGTGAGCAGATGGGCATATGGCAGAGACACATTTAGCTTGCTCTTTGTGTCCCATATCTGAGCATGGGCAAACTTCATTCGCTCTAAAATAACTTCAGCCATGTTTATCTCCTTGTTCTGGATGGCCCAGAACATCATGTCCGAATCTGCCTTGGTGCACGTGGAGAATGTAGCACTTCTTGGAACCAAAATTTGACAAACTATGAAGTGCAATAGACGGTTGAATGCATTCATCTGATTAATATCAAGTTTTCCATCCTTCAACCGAAATTCGGGACCTACAATCCCTAGTCCCTTTGCCTGGGAATCCACAGTGTGAATCCCACAGTGACCAGTGGTGCAAACACCAAATAAAGACCTCAAAAGCTCATGGTCGATTCTAATCTGGGTACCTTTGACAGATGACGTCAAGGACCCGTCCGCCTCAGTTCTTAAGCAAATATAGAACGGCTTCACCAAGTCTGGATAGCTTACCTCAGAGAAGGTTGCAATCTCTGTCCATTTCATCCTTTCCATAGCTACCACGATGCTGTGCATCCCATTCTTTTCCAAGTCTGCAATATCCGCTGCCTTGTTTCCACAGAGTTTCGTCTTCACAAAGGTGAACCTTTCCTGCTGCTCTGCTGTGAGGAACTCGGCTCCATAGCCCCCGACGCTGCCAGAAACAACAGGTGCGGCCATGGATTTTGATGGGGAAAGTTTCTGAAGGGTTGGAGTGAGGAGAGGAGCAGAAACCCCAAAGAAATTTCTCGCGGGAAGGAGTTTTGGATCTTTGAAAGCTTAGAGAGTCGGTGCCGGAGTCGATAGGGTATCGCCTCAGGAGGAAGGGGATGAAAAAGGGATGTGAATCGTTACAACATAGATTTCGGGTATATCAAAGAAATAATGACTTTTTCGAAACAGGAGCCGCCTTTATGGCAGAAAACGACAAAATGACTGGTTCGATAGGAATAAAAGCTTGTAAAATAGCGAATCGCCAGAAATGACTAAAAAAATTTCAGGAAATTTGCTTAAATTCAGGGAGGAAAAATAATTATCATTCTGATAATTTATATTTCAGTTTTATACAGATAAATCTTTCATAATTTGCACATGCCTAATTTCCTTCTAAGAGATGTAAACCTCTCTTCAGGTAAGGCCTTTGTGAAGATATCTGTTAACTGATTATGTGTATTAATAAAGAAAATATCTATGTTTCCATTAGCTACATGATCACGAATAAAATGATATCTAACCTCAATGTGTTTTGTCCTTGAATGCTGTACTGGATTCTTGGTGAGATTTATGGCACTGGTGTTATCGCATAATAAGGGGATTGTCTTGATATGTAGCCCATAATCCTCAAGTTGCTGTTTGATCCATAGAAGTTGTGTACAACAGCTTCCAGCAGCCACGTACTCAGCTTCAGCTGTAGATAGTGTTACATAATTTTGCTTCTTTGAGGACCATGATATCAGACATCCTGCAAGAAATTGACAACAACCACTGGTGCTTTTTCTATCAATTTTGCATCCAGCGTAGTCAGCATCAGAGTATCCTACCAAATTAATTTGACATGATTTTGGATACCATAAACCTAAGTCATGAGTCTTGGATAAATATTTGAAAATTCTTTTAACACTAATTAAGTGAGACTCTTTAGGATCTGCTTGGTATCTAGCACACATGTATACACTAAATAAAATATCAGGTCTACTTGCCGTTAAGTAAAGTAATGAACCTATCATACCTTTGTAGATTTTTTGATCACTTTCTTACCATCCTTGTCACTGTCCATCTTTGTTGATGTGCTCATAGGTGTTGACAGTGGCTTGGCATTATCGAACCCAAACTTCTTTAAGAGTTCTTTGGTGTACTTAGCTTGACAGATGTGGATGCCTTCCTTTCCTTGTTTGATTTGCAGTCCAAGGAAGTAGTTAAGCTTCCCCATCATGCTCATTTCGAATTCTCCCTGCATGAGCTTCTTAAAATACTTGCAAAGAGATTCGTCAGAAGAACCAATATTATATCATCAACATATATTTGAACAAGCAGAATATGTTTGACCTTAGATTTGACAAATAATGTACTATCTACTTGACCTCTAGTGAAACCATGGTTAGTAGAAATGAGCTAAGCCTTTCATACTAGGTCTTAGGAGCTTGTTTTAAACCATATAAAGCTTTGTGCAACTTAAAAACATGATTGGGAAAATCAATATCATCAAAACTGGAGGTTGTTCTACATAAATTTCCTCCTTAATAAAACCGTTTAGAAAGCAGACTTCATGTCCATTTGAAATAATTTTAAATCTAATGCAGATGCATATGCAAGTAAATCCTAATAGCCTCAAGTCTAGCTACAGGTGCATATATTTCATCGAAATCTATGCCTTCCTCTTGGGAATAACCTTGAGCTACCAATCTGGCCTTGTTTCTTAAGATCACACCAGCTTCATCTAATTTATTTCTGAACACCCATTTGGTGCCAATCACTGTCTGATGGTCTAGGAACAAGTGACTATACATGGTTTCTCTTGAACTGATTCAGTTCATCTTGCATGGCTAAAATCTAAGTTCATCAGTAAGAGCTTCATTGACTGTCCTAGGCTCTATTTGAGAGAAAATAATTACATGGAATTATATTACCTCTCGTTCTTACCCCTACATATAGATCACCGATAATGTTTTCAGGTGGGTGATTTTTCTTGTATCTCCACTTTTTTGGAAGATTTTGATGAGAGCTATCCTTTTGTTGCAAGTCTTCCAGAGGTGCATCTTCCTTGTCCTCAATTGAAGTGTTCTTTAGTTTCTTAGACAATTCATCTGCATCATCATTGTCACTATCTTCTTCCTTTATCAAGGAAGGGTTAGTTTCATCAAAAATAACATGTACTGACTGCTCAATCAATAAAGTACGTTTATTGAATACTCTATATCCTTTTGGTTTAGAAGCATACCACATGAAGATGTCTTCATCTGATCTGGCATCTAACTTACCAATGTCTCTTTTGCCGTTGTTGTGGATGAAGCATGAACATCCGAATGTCCTGAAGTGACTGATCTTCGGCTTCTTTCCCTTGTACAATTCATATGCTGTCTTCTTTAGAATTGGTCTGATCATTACTCTGTTAATGATGTAACTTGCTGTGTTAACTGCTTCAGTCCAAAAATATCTTGGCAGATCATATTCTGACGGCATTGTTCTTGCCATGTCCAACAGGTTCTGTTCTTCCTCTCAGCAACTCCATTTTGCTGTGGTGTCCTTGGTGCTGAGAAATTATGTTCAATTCCTTGTTCATCACAGAACTTTGCAAATATTTCATTCTTGAATTCTTCTCCATGATCTGACCGGATTCCAACAATGCAGTGCTTCTTATCTTTCTGAACCTTTTTGCTGAAGTTTACAAAACTATCAAATGTATCATCCTTGTGCTCTAGAAAGGATACCCATGTGAATCTTGAATAGTCATCTACAATAACGAATCCAAAACTCTTTCCTCCAAGACTTGTGGTTCTCATTGGCCCAAATAAGTCCATATGAAGGAGCTCTAAGGGTTTAGAGGTGGTTACCACAATCTTTGACTTGAAGGAAGACTTTGTGTGCTTCCCTTTTGCACAAGGTCCGCAGACGCCATCCATTCTTGTGCTAATTTTAGGTAGACCTTTCACTAGGCTTCTCTTGATCAGCTTCCTTATGCCATTCAAACTGCAATGACCCAATCTTCTGTGCCACAGCTCAGTTGACTGCTCTTTGCCTGCTGCTAAACATATATCTTGATCTTTTAAATCTTCAAGGTAGAGTACGTACAGGTTCTTTTCTCTGTTGGCTTCAAAAATGACCTCTCCGTCTTTCATAATACTGCACTTTTGAAATTTGATTTGATGTCCTTTGTCGCACAGCTGGTTGATGCTGATGAGGTTGTGCTTCAGTCCTCTAACACATAGGACATCTTCAATAACTGTTTTGCCTTTGCTGCTTACTGATCCGCTGCCTATCACAGTCCCTTTTCCATTATCTCCATAGGTGACCGTGCCTTCTTCAGCTTCTAAATGGGTAAACAACCTTCTATTTTCTGACATATGCCTTGAGCATCCGCTATCCAAGTACCACTTGGATGCCCGAGGGTTTTCCTGAAATGAAAACATCAAGCTTTAGGTACCCAAGTTCTTTTGGGTCTTGGTTGGTTAGTGTCATCAATTTTCCCTTTTATTATCCATCTTTTATATTTAGTTGGACATGATATCTTGGTGTGTCCTAGCTTCTTGCAGTGACTGCAACATGTTGTTCTAGTTACCTTTTCATATGGAACATATT
Organism: Colocasia esculenta; assembly: GCA_014218235.1. NCBI lineage: Eukaryota > Viridiplantae > Streptophyta > Magnoliopsida > Alismatales > Araceae > Colocasia > Colocasia esculenta. The sequence continues at coordinate 87,524,042 of CM024757.1, forward strand.
TAAGGTTTGATTTATATGATGTATCTTGTTCATGTACGAATTTTGGAGTTGGATATATTTTAAGATATATTATTGTGTCTTCATTATCTGGAGGTGTATAGCCTAGACCATGTTTCTTCTTTCCTGACCGTCTAGCGCCTTTTAGTATTAATCCTGTTTTACCATTAGTGAACTTTTCTAATGTACTTGATAGTCTTTCATTTTCTTCCGTCAATATTTTATTTTATTTTGTAACTCGTCTGGATTTTCTTGTTTTTCTAATTCTGTTATCTGTTTGTTTTTATCTTTCAGATCTTCGCATAACAAATTGTTTCTTTTTTTAAGTTCAATGATTTGTTTCTCCATTTCCTCATTTTCTGACTTTAAATCTGAATTAGTGTTTTCTAAGCAACCTATATTTTTCTTACTAGTCTTTAGTAATTTAGGTACTTCTCTATATTTACTATATAACTCATTAAAAGTTTCTTCTAAATTGTCAGAATCTGAATCATTACATGAATCAAAAGAGGAGTCAGAAGTTACCTTTTCTTCTGTATTGGCCATGAAAGCCAAGTTAGCTTCTTCTTTTTCCTCGCTACTCGAGCTTGACTCGCTGTCCGAGTCGCTGCTGTTGCTCCAAGCTGCTGCTATTGCTTTCTTCTTGTATCTCCTGAACTTCTTGGAACTGTCTTTCTTCTTGAATTCAGGTTTCTTCAGCTTCGGACATTCTGTTTTGATATGTCCGGGCTTCTTACATTCATAGCATATGAGCTCACCTTTCTTTGAGTCATTTCCTTCTAACTTCTTAGACTCTTTATTTTTCTTGAAATATCTTCTGCCGGACTGATGTCTTTTCTTTTTGGCTAAAATTCGTTGAAGCCTCCTAGATAGCATAGCTTCTTCGTCTTCACTTTCTTCACTGCTGTCTTCATCTTCAAATTTTTCTTCAGAGCTGCCTTCTGCTGCTTTGAGAGTATTGTGTGCTTCTTCCTACTAGATGGTTCTCCTAATCTCTCCATGTTTATCTCATGGGCCTGAGGGATCCAATGAGCTTTTCCAATGACATCCTTTTCAAGTCATTGGCTTCTTCTATAGCTGTTACCTTGGGAGTCCATGATGCTGACATAGATCTCAGTATTTTCCTTACCATATCTCCCATTTCATAACTTTTTCCTAGTCCAGCTAATCCGTTTGTAATGTCTGTAAATCTGTTGAACATCTGAGTTATTGACTCGCCTGGATGCATCTGAAATCTCTCGTATTGTGTCACCAGAATGTCTATTCTGGTTTCTTTCACTTTATCCGTGCCTTCATAAGTGATTCTTAATTTTTCCAACATCTCCATCGCGGATTTGCAGGCTGATACACGGTTGAATTCCTTTTTACTGAGGGCACAACACAGAATGCTTTTGGCTTTGCAGTTGAGAGAAATCTTCTTTCTATCATCATCAGTCCATTTGTCCTTTTCGTTGGTGACTAGAAGGTCTCCTTCTACAATTGACCAGATTTGAAAGTTGAAGCCTTGTAGGAAGTATTCCATTCTTGTTTTCCAATAGGTGTAATCTTCTCCATCGAACAACGGTGGTCTGTTGACTGACTGACCTTCGGAGTGACCTTGGGCTGCCATTTGATCTTTACTCTTCAGATTGTTGGATCTTCTTCTTTGTCGAAGAGACTCGCTCTGATACCACTTGTTGCCCAGCTAGTTAGCCCAAAGGGGGGGGGGGTGAATGAGATATAAAAAATATTTGATACTTAAAATCTGTTCACACAAAGGTCACAAAAACACACTTCGCAGATTGTTAGTGTTAGTTAAAAAAAATCAATCACACAAAAGCATTCACACGACACATAGAATTATCCTGGTCCAGATCTCCTTTCCTTAGGAGTCCTACTTCCAGTCTCTGAGTAATATCTTAGGATTTCACTAACAAGGGTACAGTCCCCCTTAAAGACACTACAACACCCAGCACCCCAGCTGGTCTTCCTTCACACGAAGGGAACTACATCCTGGAACCCACCAGGTCTTCCTTCTACGCGAAGGAAATCTCACACCCTGGATCCCACCAGGTCTTCCTTCTATACGAAGGGAACAAACACTCAAGAAAGTGTTCAGAGATGAAGCCCTTAGATCAAGTTTATAGAACACAACTTGATCTGAAGCTAAGAACTGAGAAGGAAAAGATCTACAACAAAGAACTCTTCTCAGAACTAAAGGCTCTCTCACAGATCTACACTTAGCACAGTGAGCAAGAGCTAGAACAGATGAGAATTTTTGCTTGGCTCTGGGAAAGCTTGCAGAAGGTTGTAAGCGTTGTATCACAGTTGTTCTCGTTGCTCGTTAATTCCCCTATATACTTCAGGAGCTTCATTCTTCTATATATATCACTCTTTTGAAATTTGAACGTTGAAGTGTCCGTTGTCTCTAAGTTCTGGTTTACGTTAGACTGTATGGTACTGTAGAAGTTCAACGGTCTTTTGGCTTTCCATGCACGCAAAGAGAGAAGATCTTCTGTAGTATCATTTGGCTTTCATTTTGTCCAACGTTGTATGACGAATGTTGTCAGAGACCTGCACACATTAAATGCTAAACAATAGACAGGTAGACTGTCTCTTGTTGTTAGTCAACGTTAGATTGATTTTATACAAAAGTAGAAGTTCCATTCTGTTCTTCTAAAAAGATGTTTACAGAATAAGCAAGAGAATAGAAGATATTGTCTGCATGCATGCAGTGATACGTACTATCGTAATAAATACATGGCTGTCAAAAAAAGATATACGTGAAGACTTTGACTTTTCAACGTATTCAAACATTAGCTCAAAAAGCAAATCGTTATTTTCCACGAAATCGTTATATGCATGACTTATGAAATCGTTGTGCAAATGAGTGAGTCGATGTGAAATGTATCGAATCGTTACAGCGACCAAGTCGTTATGTAACTTGATGAGCCGTTATAGTGACAGAGTCGTTATGTAACTTATCGAATCGTTGTGAGAGCAAGTCGTTGTGATCACTTAAGAAATCGTTCTGGAACAAATCATTATGATCACTTATGGAATCGTTGCGAGAGCAAATCGTTGTGATCACTTAAGAAATCGATGTGTGACCAAATCGTTGTTCTCACTTAAGAAATCGATGTGTGACCAAATCGTTGTTCTCACTTAAGAAATCGATGTGAGATCAAATCGTTGTTCTCACTTAAGAAATCGATGTGAGAGAAATCGATGTGAGACCAAATCGTTGTGCTCACTTAAGAAATCGATGTGAGAGAAATCGATGTGAGACCAAATCGTTGTTCTCACTTAAGAAATCGATATGAGACCAAATCGTTGTTCTCACTTAAGAAATCGATGTGAGACCAAATCGTTGTTCTCACTTAAGAAATCGATGTGAGAGAAATCGTTGTTCTCACTTAAGAAATCGATATGAAAACAAATCGTTATGGAACTAAGGAAATCGTTATAGCTCTATAGAAATCGTTATGATCTATAGTAGAAATCGATGTGTACTTAGACAAATATTGATGCTTTGAACTCACATTGTTGTGGTGAGATGAATACTTACTTGATTGGCTTGTTTTTCCCTTGGTTTATTTCCTGTGCTTAGACTTTATAGAAAATATGTTAGTAACCTCTATCATAGTTTTGTTAATCATCAAAATAGATGTGTAATTTATTTAAATTACATGGGGATAACCTGATCATCACGATCCACTTAGCCCCAAACTGATCTTGTACATGACATCAAAGAGACACGACCAACTCACTTTTTCATAGGCCTTCCCAAAGTGCAGCTTCAATACCACCCCTCTTTTCCTCTACTGCTTCATTGTGAAGAGACATTCATGTGCCATTAGGAAATTATCCAAAATATATCTTCTTCTAATGACGACACCTTGGAAATGGCTGACCAAGTTATCCATGACAAAACCCAATCTACCTGTTAGCACTTTGGTGATGATATTGTATGTACCATTGAGCAAACTGATGGGTCTGTGGTCCTAGAAGTCTTGGGCCTCCGTCCTCTCAAGAAGGACCACCAGGACGGTCTTGTTGATACCCCCCAAGTGAGCTCTTCCTTCCTTGTATTCTTTCACTGTTGCAATAACCTCTTCGACCAAACCCTTGACATTTCTGATAGATTATTAGAGGAAAGCCATCAGGACCTGGGCTCGATCCCCAGCGAGAGAAAACACCACCTTGTGAACCTCCTCCTCTGAGAAGGGCAGCGAGATGGCCACCCTCTCCTCTAGGGAAAGGCAAGGGAGGAGGTCAGTGCAATCCTTGGCCTACAACGTTATTCCTTAGCAACAGAGAGGAGTAGCCTATAATGTCCTCCTCCTCCTCCGAGGAGCGGTTCCCCACCTTGATGCAAGAGATGGAGTTGACCACCCTCCTTCACGTGCAATCCATTGGAAGTATACTGCATTTCTGTCACTTTCTTTAATCCACCAATCCCTTGATCTTTGTCTCTTCTCTGGCCTGTATGTCATCAAACTGACTCCTTAAGGAGTCCCTCATGGCCCTGTCCTCCTCATCCATAAGACCAGTCTCCCAAGTTGTCCAACCCTCCAAGATGTTGAAGAATTCTGTCTGTGGCCACCCTCTGATGCGGAACAGAGTAGGACAACAGACGAAGAAAGGGAGAAGTAGTCGGAGTCTCACCGGAGAGGAGGTAGAAGGTGGGATGATGAAGCCTTCGCGGCGTGGCCTTCGCGGCGAACTCTTCGCGGGTCTCTCTCCGTCGCGGAGGAAGAAACAGAGCAACTACTTAAATTTTCTCAACTCAAAAATATTTTGTCTCTCTCCAAAATCGGGGTTTACATGTATTTAAAGAAGTTGGGCTAATCCCAACCCTAATGGACTTCAAATTAAAGACAGACTTCTATGCCTAATAAAACTTAACATATTAGAAACCTAAAGAAAGGAAATTATAGAATCCTACCCAAATTGGACTTGACTCAAATATAAAAATACAAAATTACATAATAAAAACTAAATGGACTTTAATTTGACTCTTTTTAGACTACTTTATCTTAGGACTTAAAAAATAGTGCGAAAATTGCACCAAAAATTACAGAAAAATAAAAAATTTACAGTCTTCATCGATCAGCAATAGTCACTAATTCCAATGGCTTTTCATCAATCACAGTCTTCTTTGGTGGCACTAGCTTGGCAACAGTAGAAATATACTTGGGAAAACAAAATTTACCTCTTAAATGTGGTGGCTGGATAATGCACTGATTTGAGTCGATAGCAACATGTCGCTTTTCCAACCACTCTTTTCCCAAAGTAATGTAAGAACTCGAGGAATCAATAGTGCACCAAGCTCCATCAAAATAATTAACCAATTTCTTCTGAGTTCTACCTAAAAGTTTTAGGTGAAACTCTACAAAAGTTTGATCCCCATCAACAATAATCTCACCAGTTTGTAATAAAATATCAACAATAGCCTGGGAAATATAATTGTTCTGATTCTCTTCATCGAGTATTATTTTTGTCGGCTTCTCATTTGGTAGAAGAACGATGAAGTTAAAATTCACGTGGCACATGTAAGAGATTACCCAAGTTGATGTGAAATTGGCTGGACTGCCGCTAGGTGTGGGCCATTGATTGATTGGGATTCGTCGAAACGATCACAACGGCGCAAACGACACGTGAATCGGAGCACGAATGTAGCTTTTGTGTTGGCGGTGCGATAACAGTGTTGGTGCACCGCCGGTACTGTAGCGGGCCGGCACTGTAGCAAACCGGGTCTGGCCAAAGCTGGGTCAAACTTGGTTTGACCGGCTCTCTTTAAAGGGGGCTTGTTTCTTATCTCCTTCTGTCTCACGCAACAACCAAAGTGGAAGAAACCAGAGGGCGGGAGGGAAAGGAAGGGTGCGGCGGCGATGGGGTGGTTGCTGGCGACGGCACCGGCGGACAGCGGCTCTCGCGGCGGCGCCGGAGGGCGTGGCTGGCGGCGGAGGCTCCGACGACGTCCCCTTCTTCCTTTCCTCCCTTTTGCTTCTTCGGCGTTGGGCGGACTGGAGGGGGCAAGGCGGAGGCGGGCTGGCGAGGGCGCAGGTTGGAGGGGGGGGGGAATCGGCGCGCGGTCGGGTGATGGCAGAGCAGGGGGGCGCGGGGCTCGCGGAGGCGGGGAGGCCGGGGCGGCCGACCTGGGGGCTCGCGGGGTTGAAGGGGCACGCGGGAGAGGGGCCACGTGCCCAGCAGGCTGTGGCGCTGTGGCAGGCGGGCTGGAGAGGCGGGTGGCTCGCGCAGTGGAGGGCAGGCGGAAACGGCGTGGGAGAGGGGACGCGGTAGGCGGAGCGGCCCGGGGCGCTCACGCGGGCTGGCCCGCGGTGCGAGCGGGGAAGGGTGGCGGGGCGCGGGTGGCTCGCGGTGTGAGCGAGAAAGGGCGCGGGTGGCGTGTAGAGGGGTCGTGTGCGTCGGCTGCAGACGGGGGCTCTGCATGGATTGGAAAGGAGCAGACGGTTGGCCAGGACTCGACTCCGCGGAAGAAGTCGATAATCTGGCGCTCTGATACCAATTTGATGCGGAACAGAGTAGGACAGCAACGAAGAAAGGGAGAAGTAGTCGGAGTCTCACCGGAGAGGAGGTAGGTGGGATGATGAAGCCTTCGCGGCGTGGCTTTCGCGGCGAACCCTTCGCGATTCTCTCTCCGTCGCGGAGGAAGAAACATAACAACTGCTCAAATTTTCTCAACTCAAAAATATTCTGTCTATCTCTCCAAAATCGGGGTTTACATGTATTTAAAGAAGTTGGGTTAATCCCAACCCTAATGGACTTGAAATTAAAGACAGACTTCTATGCCTAATAAAACTTAACATATTAGAAACCTAAAGAAAGGAAATTACAGAATCCTACCAAATTGGACTTGACTCAAATATAGAAATACAAAATTACATAATAAAAATTAAATGGACTCTAATTTGACTCTTTTTGGACCACTTTATCCTAGGACTTAAAAAATAGTGCGAAAATTACACCATAAATTACAGAAAAATAAAAATCACCAAATGGGCTCCAAATGGACATAAACCATGGCTTCAGCTTCTCGCTCCCCATCACCCTCCCTTGGAGGGGTTTATCAACTCCCCAAGAATTGAGGATGCGCAGTATGCTTCTATTTCCTCACCGAAGTATCCATAGCCAAAAAACTAGCAACTGGGACGCTTCATGCACCTACAACTGCGTCCAAGAAATTGGCCTTCTTGAGCCAGACTTTCTCAAACTTGAAACTGTATGGCCTGCCAAAAACCCTAGAAGTCTTCAAGAGAATTGGCCTATGGTCTGAATTGGATATAGGCAGCCTTGACATCTGAGCGTGAGGAAAGTGATCCTCCCAATCAATGGAAACGAGAAACCTGTCCAACTTGGAGCAGGAAGCCTCTGCTATCAAGTTGGACCAAGTAAAGGAGCCATGAGACATACTTAAGTCCACCAAGCAACTTTCTGGATAAAGTTTCTTAAGTCCTCCATCTCACCATCAGTTGAAATGTCTCTGGATCTTTTCTAAGGCCCAACAACCGCATTGAAGTTTCCTCCCATGCACCATGGCCGGTCTACAGAAAGGTGGAACTGGACCAAGTCATCCTATAGCTGGTGCTTCTTCTCCTTGGACCATAAATCCTACTGAAATCCCAAGAGAAACCATCTCGGACATTTCTGAAGTGTAGTGAGATGGCTCATTTACTAATCACCCTATTTTGCATCATCTCCACCTCGAACGTGTTCTGTAGGACCATAACCCCTTGGATCTACCCACTGCTAGGGAGGCAAACTGCTAAGGGATTTGACCCCACCAATCTCCCTAAGTAGAGCACTACTATCCCCTTCACACTATGTCTCCTACAAGCATAAAATGTCAATTTTACACCTCCTAATCAGCTCTCTTATTGCTCTTCCTTTTTTTTTTGTCCCTCCAAGCCTCTCACATTCCACTATATGATCCTCATTGCTGGATGTGAAGCCCTCCCCCCTTCCTTCTTTCTCCTTAGTACCTCTCCCAACCGTCGAATAGGATTTAGCCCTGTCCCGCATGCTCGCACTCTAACGTCTATTGATCTTTAGATAAAACTCCCTTAAAGTCCTTCTTCGTCACCTGAAAGGAGATCCCAACCTGGTCTGTCACCCCCCTAGCACGCTCCGTAACTATAGTCTCAATTTTCTGAAGCAACTCTCTCACTTCCTCAACCACCAACTAGGGGTGCAAATGAGCTGAGCTAAGCCAAGTACTCTACTGCTCAAGCTCTATTCGTTAAGTTTTAATGAAGCTCAAGCTTTATCGAGTATTAAAATGGTTGTTCAAGCTTGGATCGTTTAAGTACTCTCGAGCTCGAGCCCTTAACAAGTATCTTAACGAGCCCAATTGAATTTGCGAGTTCATATATATATATATATGTCCAATCTAATCTACAAGTAAAAAATTAATTGTTCATAAGACCTAAATCTATTTTTATTTCAAGCTCATCTCTCAAGAGCCTTCATAAGTTACTTAATTTAACTATTTTAGTATAATATTTAAATATTTTAAAATGTATTTATAATTTATATAATTAAAAAATTAAACGACCTTGTTCACGAGCTTAAACAAGCCGAGTAGACTTTCGCTCACACTGCTCGTTTATGAAACGAGTTTAAAATTTTGTTTGAGCTTGACTCATTTATCATGTTAAACGAGCCGAATTCGAGTAACATTTGAGTCGAACTTGATCTACTTATTACGTGCATTGGTTCGTTTGCATCCCTACCTCCAGCCTGTTTCATCCATAGCTCTCTTCCCCCTTCTGCAGAGGATAGTTCCCCCCCACCATCAGTGTCATTACCCAGTAGTTGAGGCACTCTCTTGAGCGACGGGTCCCTGACAAAGACAATGGCAGATCTTCCTGATCCTTGGACAAAGCTGCAGGCTGGTCCCCCACAAGGGAAGGACCACTGGCTATCTAGTTTGCTGAAGAGGGTTCCTCCCCTCCCATGCCTCCCTCTGAACCGGAGAAGAGGGTCCCTGACAAGACCTGTAGTGGAGGAAGGTGGAGAGGAAAGGTTGCTTTTGGCCCCCCAGGAAAGTGGCACCAAGATTCGATAACCGACCCAAATTGTAACGGCTCCATGTGCTTGGGTCCCTCTCACCAACGACTGGGAAATCCTCAACGCTGGGGGATCTTGCGGAACAACTATAGCGAGAGGGCAGTGGTCATTGCCTAGCAGAGGAGGGCAGTCGGGACCCTACGGCCTCTTGTCCGCGTCAAAGACATTGTCGGTGTCCACCTCCTTTCCCTTCCTACTCCATCCGACTTCCCATGGACCACCGAGGATCTTCCGTTCATTAGAGCTACACTGCATCAATCCTTTGAGCACCGGAAGGTGGACGACAACTATATGGGAAGGAGAACTAAGTCCCAATGGCATAGGCACCAGCCATTGTGGCGAACGGGGCGAGCCGGGTAGATGGGATCGCATTGTTCGCACCCCCCAACCAATCCGACGAGCAGAAATAGGTCAGTGGTTAAGTTGTGTGTTGGCCCACAATCCGCTTCTGAACCACTTGGGGACGCCATCAACTAGGGCTGCCAATGGATATCCGCTTTCCGACTTTCTAACCTGTTTTCGATCTTTCCGTATCCGTTTTTTTGTTTTCCGATTATTTTCTGTTTTTTGTTTTCGTTTTCGATAATATATAAATTTATTTTATTTACAAAATATATACTCTTAAAATCTTATTTCTTAATCTTAAAAAATTTAGACTAAGTTTTTAGCTTCTCCCTAATTTGTAAATAGAATCTAATTAACTTCTCTCTCTCATAGCATTTATTATGCCTATTATTATCAATGACATCTCTTTTACCACTACTTCTAATGCTACATACATCTACCATTTGATCGTACCAAATGTTTTCGATTACTTTTCGTTTTTGACCCGTTTCGATTTTCTTATAGGAAATGGATGCGGAAAGTGCCATTTCTGATTCTGACTTCAACCCGTTGGCAGCCCTACCATCAACCCACCTTGGAGTTGGACCAATGAGCCAGCGAACCGGTCGAACTGGCCCAAACGGCCTCTCGAATTCAAATCCCCCGCCCACGAGCTGTGCAGTACATCTTCTACCTCCAACCGGTTGCACTGTTGCCCCAGAGGTGACGATGCCTACTTGGAGCTCCTCTAGCAGCCACGCACAGACAACGAAGACTTCATCGGCTAGCTCCACTATGATAGCTCCCGGAAGGTCTGCTGGACTGAGACTTGGATGGTTGCCATGATCGCCAGCGTGAACCCCAAGCTTCCCCTTTCTAGCCTCTTGAACTCCTTGACCATGAATTGGACTCCGTCCTCATTGCATAGGATAATAGGGACCCCTTTCTGGATGACCTTAAGCCTCCTTCTACCCATATTAGGGAAGGTTCCTTGGTGGAGATCCCACTTCTGTAATTGAAGAACCGCTTCCCCTGTCCATAGGAGCCCATTCTTCGGCCCCCCTAAACTCTTTCCTCTGAGTGGCCAAGGGCCAAGAAGCAGTTGAAGGTGGTTTGCTAGACCACCCATCCACCTCCAGCACTCTCCTCCAGCGGCTGTTGGACAACTTTCGCAAGGATCGAACCTTCCAAGATCGTCACCACTAAGCATCTCTGCTATTCCTGCATCCTATCCTGTAGAGGCTTGGCTGGAAAGGCTCTAACGTCCCCCCATCTTCGACCTCCAGCCCAGAGATCATCACAAAGGCTAGGCCCCTTAACCACTGAGGCAAACGAATGGGACCAAGATGTTGGCGTCGATGAGGCCATCGGGCAAGAGTGCCGAAGATGACCACATCGTCTGCCCCGAAAACATGTCGGAGGGAGGCCGCTGGCCAAGCAAGGGCCCCTCCCAGCTGGCCATCACATGCATGGCCTCCACGAAAGCCAAGAGCTTCTCTCACTAGAAAAGTTGAGAGAGAATGAGAAATAGCATCCACTTCTCGCATGACCCCCAACTATTACTTTAGTTTTGGAGGGACATTTTTGCACATATCTTTACTCTGTGAATTATATATACAAATATGTATGAGTCAATTCCACAGTTCTCCATATAAGAGGGTTAATTTTGAATCCCTTTTATTTTAGACATTAATTAGCATAAATTGTGTAGTTCTTTTACATGACAGGTTGCAATCTTCCCATCATAAGGCATTCTGGAAGTTGCACGTTGTGTGTAGGGATGATCCTGCTTAAGGCATCATTAAATTATTGAGTATGATATGTAGTTTCCCTCCCTTGATTTGCTCAATGAAAATTGATTGGTAAATTTAATTCTTTCGGGTAACATGATTTTCATTTATTGATTTGAACAGAATAGAATAATTTCTGAACTGGCTTTCCCTATACACTGCTCAAGTTTAATCGTTATGGAGCATTTATTAACCCTGCTATGCAACCTGTCAGTCTGCACTTTTATATATCCCTTGATTTGTTCAATGTATAGTTGTCAAGGCGTCAAAGCGACCAAGGCGTAGTTGGGTCTCGGATCGCCTAAGCGCTTAAGCGCCCGCCTAAGCGGTGCCTAGGCGTTTAGGACGGAACCAAGTATGAGCTATTTTCACGTGTCCCTCTTATATAATATTTATGTCTCTAAAAATATATATGATGATGAAAATTCAATAAAAAATATCATAATATGACAGACATAAAGACAATGACATATCATAATATGACAGATATATTATTACAATAATACATAAACTTGAGAAATATAGATAATAGCTATGTATAAAAAATACTTGCAAAAAAAATAAAATGTCACAACAAAAAGGTCAAATTATATGAAAGCAACAAAAATTAAATTACAAGTAAACAAACTCACATTATATATCATAAAGTCATAAAAAATCTTAATTGACATCTTCAAATAAATAAGCACACTAAATAAGAACAAGATGTGCAAATATCATCCTATCATCAAAAAACTAATTTCCAATTTTTAAAACAAACCAGTAAATACACATACATGTAAATATGTTAAATAAAAATAGAAAGTATAATATCTTAATACACTTAAAACAAGTAAAAATTAAATGAGTCCATTACATAATCCCACAATATGTCTAAAAATTGAAAAGAAATTAGAAAATGACAATTCTTATGAGTTTGGGTGATGACAATTTAGATTTGACTAAATCCTGAGAGGTCTCAGATAGACTAAGTGCTGTCAGTAGGATAGTGGTTCCCTTGGAGAAGTCACATATACGTTTGACTTTTTCACCGAATTTTAAATTTTTAATATTCCATGTGGTTTATTTGAATTATGAAATTTTTAGTTAAGCCAAATTATGAGTGATTAGAAAGACGCTATTTGGATAGAATCACCAAAATTGAGATTTTCTTCTTGGATGGGAGAGTTGACTTTTTATTGGTAAGAGAGATGATTTTTTTGATAGTTTTATTGGATTCAAATGAGAGTACTTTCTTATTTACATGTAATATCTTAAGTATAACATTTACTTAAATGATATTCAAGTAAATAAGATGTTTCCTGAAATCGGGTTGGACTCAGCCCTCGACAAGGTTACCACAGGCAGGATTAGATACCTAAACCCACATCCGCTATCTAAGCGGGATATCGCGGATCCCTAACGGGTCTAGGCGCGCCCAAGTGCGCCTAGCATGCGCCTTGGCCGCTTCAGCGGCACCTTGGGGCGCTTTTTTTACTCTTAAAAAGGCGGGGTGTTTTTAAACGGCTAAGGAATCGCCTTAACGCTTAAGCGGCGCCTAGGCGCCGCCTAGGCGTCCGCCTTGACAACTATGGTTCAATAGAATTGCTTTTACTGTCGACTGTGTGACAACTTGCTTCAAGGATGTTCATTTTTCTTGTGTGTGCTTATTTGTTGATTCTCATCCTTGCCTTTTATTTTGCAGAAAATTATCAGTCCTAAAATTATTTGGACATTTGGATCTATCATTTTGAGCACCATAAGTTGACGAGTCTATAACATTTTGCAGGTGAACAGTCTCCTTGGAACCAATGTTGAGTGGCTTTACCATATACTGCAAGCGTTTAATACCGGCAACTTAGTTCGCTATCAAGAACTCTGCCGTGTCCATAATGCTTCACTGAGTGCCCAACCCGCATTGGTACAAAATGAGAAGAAGTTATTGGAGAAAATAAACATACTTTGTCTGATGGAGATCATCTTCAGGTGAGTTTTTCTTGTCCTGGTAAATGTAGTTGAGAACTTAAATTAATTTGGTCTGGTGTGGACCTATAGGTTGCTTATTCGACTTGTTTTCTTCTTAGTGACAGTTGTTGATGTTGTTTATGCGCAATTTGATTTATAGTTTTTATTACATTCTTCATTGCAGTCGGCCTTCTGAAGACCGAACCATACCATTAAGTGCTATTGCGGAACGCACTAGGCTTTCCATAGAAGATGTGGAGTATCTTCTTATGAAAAGCCTCTCTGTAAGTTTATGCTGTTTTACTTGTGCAGAAACATTTCCCTTGGACCTCCTACGTGAGGTGCTCTCTTGCATAGTCTGATGTACAGAACAACCAAAGTATACAAGAAATACTTTGGATCATTTCATATAATTAGTCTCCTTTATTTCTGCCTGGAATTTGGCTTCAGTATATGATGCCCCCCCACAACGCACACACAAGAGAGGGGGGGGGGGGAACAAAAACAGAAGGCCCACACTCACATGGAGGGGGAAAGGGAAATTGTTTAAACTGGAGTTCATCAGATAGATGTCATTCTAAGTGAAAATTTTCTGCATTTATCTCCCACCATAATTCAGTAGTTCAGTGTCTCCCTCCCCTCACTTGGACAACTCTTCATATCTCTGGATATTGATGATTATATCAACAACTGCTGATCTTTTTTTTCTATTGTTAATTGCTACTAAACAGAAATATGTTGTTGTGATGTGGTGGGGAGTTTGGGGTAGGGGAGATTGTAACCCGCTTCACTTTTAACTAATTCTAAACAGAAATATGCTTACCTCGTCTTTCGGAGACACAGTGGCTCTATTGATGTGAAAGTGAAAACCATCATGATTTCCCAACCCGTTTTTCTTCTTTCAGGAATATTGCATGTGATTTGATTCCTGCTAACATATTTTATGCAGGTCCACCTTATTGAAGGCATAATCAATCAAGTTGAGGGGACAGTCCATGTCTCGTGGGTGCAGCCTAGAGTGCTGGGGATCCCACAGATCAAAGCCTTGCGTGATCGGCTGGATGACTGGATAGGCAAAGTGCGCACGGCTTTGGTATCTGTCGAAGCAGAGACACCCGACCTAGCGGATTCGTAGTCCCATTACCTGCCGTCTTGCTCCTACATGCAGTCTCTAGCAATCTGCGGTAGAAATGGTAACGAAGAAAATTACACTTTTGTTCTCCAGACTCGGCCACCATTTTCTTCTCGCATGGTGAGAGAGTCACCGACTTTATGGTCGACCAGTCCCTCTATTTTTTTTAAAAAATTAAACTCATATTATGCAGGCCTTTTCTGAACCCTTCTGACCATAAAACAATGATGTTAGGCAGTCAATGTCCTTGAAAAGAACTTGCATGAGGATGTAAACTGGAACTTTCTATATCTGCGAGTAAATGCAATCTGTTTTCTGCTACAGGCATGGTTTTTTTTTTTTTTTTCCTATCTGATTGTAACTCTAGTCTGGGTTTAGTCTGGGTTTCAAGAAACCTATAGGATATTTAGTAAATGTTACCTTTTCTTTTACATTTCCCCCTTCAAAATTTATCTTTAGTGAGAAAAATAAGACTTCACCTTCATGTCGAACCATCTCTCCCAAGTTGTGCGGGGATCTAATTCCTTTGAACAAAAGAAAACTTATCATCATCATCATCATCGAAGCCTTATCTTATTAATTGGGGTCGGATACATGAATTCTTTTCCACCACAAATTTCTATCAAGTGTTATAGTCGTGTTTAAACTCAATAAGTTCAAGTTTTTTTTAATAATATTGTACCATCTCATTTTAGGTCTTTACCTAGCTCTTTTACTGGTATCCATTAAGATTTTGTCACATCTTTTAACCGACGTTGAGAGCGATGGTGCATGTGTCCAAACTATCTAAGTCTATTTTCTCTTATTTTTTTATCAATTGGAGCTATCCTTAAATTCTCACGGAAGTGCTCATTCTTAATCATATCTTTTTTAGTCTTATCACACATCCATCTCAACATCCTCATCTCTGTCACACATATTTTGTTAATGTATTTCTTTCGCACTGTCTAACACTCGGTACCATATAATAAAGGAGGTCTCACTGCCGTTCTATAAAAATTTTCTTTAAGTTTCACTGGTATGTGACGATCGCAAAGGACTCTTGATATACTTCTTCATTTTTGCCAATCTGTCTTAATCCTATGTGCCACATCGTCATAAATCTTCCCATTCTTTTGGATGATAGACCCTAAGTATTAAAAGTTATTACTCTTAGAAATATCTTGTCCATCAATTTGAACCATATCTTCCTATAACATCCTCTCATTATTATAATTACAATGCATAAATTCTGGCTTACTCCTATTGATTTTAAAACTTTTAGATTCCAAGATATGCCTCCAACTTTCTAACTTAGTATTTAAACTATCAATATTTCATCAATTAAGACAATATCATCCGCAAATAACATACACCAAGGGATATCATCATGTAATTATTTAGTTACCTCGTCTATAATCAGAGCAAAGAGATACGGGTTTAGAGCAGAACCTTGATGCAAATCTACTGTGGCTGAAAATTCATAAATCTCTCCAACAATAATTCTCACACTAATAGTGGCATTCTCGTACATATCCTAGATCAAGTTAACATATCCTTAAACAAAAGAAAACTCCGATCTAAAAAACAATCAATTTCCGACCTTTTCCTCTCTTAAAAAACGAGTCTACTTGGCTGATCTTTTTCCTCTTCTTACGCTCACGCTCGTCTTTCCTATTCTCGTCGGTTTCTCCTCTTAACTACGCTGCCCTTTAAGCAGACTTCCATGATCCTTATCTTATGAGCTCTGCGACTCTTTACCGCCCACGGGCATTGTGCCTTACAATGATGGCATATTTCCATATTAGGGAACCTCGAACGGTATGTGGAATGTGGAGTCAATGAAAGCCCATATTGGACACACAAGGAAGCCCTTTGTCACTGTTAAGTTTAATTACTTCCTAAATGCTAGAGCTCATTAGAGATGGAGATCTTAAAAAAAGAGCTGTCCAGACTATTTGCTTTTGAATTCCTTTGATATCATTTGAGAGAATCAGTTGTTAGACACATTCTTTTTTCTTGATCTTGTAAACTTCTTTCCAGTTCGAATCCAAGATCTATCTGCTCGTTTGTGCATCAGCTCGTTGGAGAGACGGTTTTTCTCTAATAACTTGACACTTTTGAGTGGAAAAAGATCCTTATAGCTTTAGTGGTGGCCTTTTCAATACTGTGAGCGCCTTAAGAAGTTTGTTGTTCATTAACAGATGGTGGTTGTCATGTATAGACGACGCTAATAATACCATTTCTTCTTGGTTTACATATTCATCGAGTATTCCCTTTGTAGATCATGTTAAATATTTACATAGATGTGGATGCATTAGGATCTTATGGATATAATTTGCTTCTGCACTGCTACTTTCTATCACACACTATCACATTCACTAACCAAAATTTTAAGTGGTATTTTTTGTGTTTAAGTTTCTATTTTTACAGAGAATCTATTCACCTCCCCCCTCTAGATAGCGTGCTGCTAATCGTACCAAGTGGGCCAACAAGTGCTATCAGAGTGGGTCTCTGATTATTCAAGAAGATCCAACGATCTTAGAGCAAGATCCATGGCAGCCCAGGGGATTGCTAAAGGCCAATCAGTTACCAGACCTCCATTCTTCAATGGAGAGGATTACCAATACTAGAAAATGAGAATGAAATGCTTCATTCGAGGCACAGACTTTGATCTGTGGCAGGTAATAGAGGTAGGTGATTTCGTTATTGTTCCTGCTAAAGGTACTACTGCTATTACAACAGCAGATAAAAGTAAATTGTCTCTAAACTTTAAAGCAAAGAACTATTTATGTTGTGCCTTATCCAAAAGAGAATTCAGTAGAGCATCTGCATATAAATCTGTAAAAGAAATATGGGATAAACTGTAGGTAACATATAAAGGAACAGATAAAGTAAAACAAACTAGAATAGATATTCTTGTTTCACAATATGAGCAATTTAAAATGCTTCCAAACGAAAATATTACTCAAATGTATAATAGATTTTCAAACATAGTAGTTGGTCTAAGTTCTTTTGGTAAAAATCTTTCTGATGAAGAAACTGTCAAAAAAATACTTAGGTCTTTAACTCATTCATGGACCCCTAAGGTCACTGCTATTGAAGAAGCCCATGATCTAACCAAAATTTTCATTGATAAATTAATTGGTTCCCTTATGACACATGAAATCAATATGGAGCGACTATCTGAAGGGTCATCCAAAAAGAAATTTACTAATGCTCTTAAAGTTACAACTACTCCTTCCACCTCTTCTTCTTCTAGTTCAAAAATTACAGGTTCTGAAGACAGTGATATGGATGATGCACTGTCCAAACTTTAGAGAATTCTTAAGAAGAAGAAAAACGGATCAAGAAGAATCCAAAAGAAAGAGAAAAAGGAGAAAGAACCAGTCTGCTATGAATGCAGAAAATCTGGACATCTAAGGCCAAACTGTCCAAAACTCAAGAAGACTGGTCAACCAGAAAAGTCCAAAAAGAAGCACAATAAATTCAAAAGAAAATTCATGGCTGCTGCTTGGGACAATGAAGAAGTCACCACTTCAAATTCATCTAGCTCAGAATTAGAGAAAGAGCAAGAAAGTCTAGCCCTCATGGCAGGAGTAGATGAGGTACATTCTGACCCATCTTTTGATTCGTGCACTGATTCAGGGTCAGAGTCTGAAGACTTAGAAGTAGTTTTTAATGAACTTTATAAAAAATATAAAGGTGTCGTAAAAGAATTAAAGAATCTGAGAAATAATCTTACTTGCTTAGAAAACACTAACTCTGATCTTAAATAAAAAATGAAACAATTGGAAACACAGCTGAGGGAAAGTAAAGATAATAATTATCTTTTGAATGAAGACTTAAAAAGTAAGAACAATGAAAAATTAGAGTTAGAAGAAAAATTAAAAACTCTAACTGAAGAAAATCTTTATTTAAAAGAATCGGTTAGTAAGTTAACTAAAGGGAAAACATCTCTAACTCTATGCTTAAAAGGATCAAAATCTGGAAACAATAAACAAGGTCTTGGATACGAATCTCCTAAAAAAGGAAAACAAGTCACAATTTCTGAAAAATATCCATTGCCAAAATTTATAAAAGAAATCAAGATGCCTCAGAAAAAGGCCCCTGTAATGAACAAATGCTCTCAAAAGAAAAAGGGTTCTAAAAATCTTGTTTTAAACAAAGATCATAATGTCAATAAGGCCTACAAAACAAATTATATTCATTGTTGTTCTCACTGCAAAAAATTAGGCCACACAGTAAACACCTGCACAACCAGGCACTTAGTATAGATTCCGAAAGGATATTTTTATACATCTATTATCAAGGACCCAAAAATATTTGGGTACCTACTTTCGAATAAGTTGTTTGTAGGATAGCCTTGGAGCATTAGGAACAAAGGATGCTCAAGACATTGGTGACTGCCAGCTCTTCATCCAACTCACATCTAAAGAGGGAGTAGTCACAAATTTATTTTTAAATTTATAGTACTACTAACAACTGTTTGCAAGATCATTCAGGTGGAGCCTCTCATTCAGGGGGAGCACAGACTAAGGGAGAGTTACTCATTAATGTCAAACATTGTTGAACCCCTCTCACACAACATACTGGTAAGAAGTATTCACAAAAAGGGGAGAGAATGCAATGGTAAGATCCTTCCTTTTTGGTTAGTGACAAAAGGGGGATAGTATGCATAATCTGTGAATTTTCTATATTTTCTATGCTTTAAGTATTTTTGTCAGAAAATTCTCATAAGTTTTGTCATCACCAAAAAGGGGGAGATTGTTGAACCACTCTTATAGTTTACCCTTATATTTTGGTGATAACAAAACTTATGATTAATTAAATATTATTGAATTATTTAATATCATGTTTTCCTAATAAATATAAATTTATGGCACTATCGCTTTGTGATTTGCACTAAAAAGACAAATCGATGGCTGTTCAATACACATCGATTACTGACTAAGTGCCATCGACTCTGTTGAACATCGATTTCATTAGAACATCGATTTTGCTTAAACATCGATTTCGATTAAACATCGATTTTACTTAAACATCGACTCTGTTGAACACCGATTTCATTAGAACATCTATTTTGCTTAAACATCGATTTTGATTAAACATCGACTTCATTGAAACATCAACTTCAGTTGAACATCGATTTCAATCAAACATCGACTTCATTAAAACATCGATTCACTCTCAACATGAATTATGTTTACATCGACTCTCTTTGTACATCGATTATGTTTAATATTGACTTCACTTAAATATCGACTTCAAACATCGATTTCGATTAAACATCGACTCCATTGAAACATCGACTTCGAAACATAGATTACTTTGAAACAACGATTATAGTGGAAAATTGATTGTCTTTCACATCGTGTGAGACCCTCGAATTTTGCTCACACTATGTTTGCTTAACTTTGTGCATAATATAAGTATTTAATTACTCATGTGCATATGTATATATATATATTTCTGTGAATATAAGTACTTAGTTAATTCTGTACATATTATACTTATTTAATTCCTATGCATATTGTATTTAAATAATGTTGTGCATGTAGTATCTAATTATTGATGTGCATATTATATTTATTTATTTTGTGCATATTGTATGTAATTATGTTGTGTGTATATATATATATATATATGTTTATTCTGTGCATATGATACCTTTTTTTTTTTCCTGTACACATTAAATTGTTTATGGTGTATATGTATATCTGTTTTGATGTATTTCTGTGTTTTGGCCGAAATGCCAGTTAACGTCAACACACATTGACGTTAATTGCATGTTGACGGCAACATGTGTGCTGTTGACTGCATGGCTAGAAGAAGTTGACGTCCAGATCGATGGATGCTGACTCCCTGTTAACGGCAGTGATGTGGCCATTAATTTCCTAGTTTTTTACTGCGATTTGAGATCTAGAAACGACTGCGTTTCTTGCGGTTCTGGATTAGGAAACCTAGCTCTAATGGTAGGAAACTTAACCTAATGCGTACCCCGACCCCTTTAGCCTACAAAACACCTAGCCTTGGGCGAGATTAGGTCTTTTGGGCTCTTGAGAAAAGCTAGGGTTTCTGTGGAGAAAACCTGATCTTTGGCGAGCTTGATCCGGCGATTGGAGGGGTCCTTTGGCGATCTTCATCGACTAGGAGATACTCCAAGCATTAAGGAAGCATCCCCGACTCCAGAAATTGACGTACATCGGCAGGGCGACTGGAACTGGGAGGAGTTGTGCACCTTCTTGGTTTGGCCGAGGAGGGCTTCACCAATGAAATTTGATCTTCTTGGATTTATTTTCAGGCAAGTAATCGAGGGATTTTATCCCTGCATATGTCCTTTTGGTCCTAGGATTTTTGTGGATTTTTCCTCGTGTCCTGGAACCTCCAATTCCCCTTGTTTATTGTGTTCAGTCTGCACTTCTGCAGACATGATATTGACGACCACTTGTGTGCCGCCAAGATCCATAGTAGGCGGCAGCATCGTGTGCCGTTAACCCCGGTTGGCGGCAACCCCATTTCCGCCAAGTTCTTCAGGTTTTTGAGAATAACTGTTTTGATCTCTGTGCTGTGTTTTTCAGATTTCTGGATATGTGCATACTGTAAAATTTGTGACTGGTCAGATATAGACTGTAGGTCATATCATGAGGATTTATCAATTTTCTGAGCATGATATAAATTAGGGTACTTTCTGTAATTGGAAAATGAGCATGATCTACCTGTGTTTAATTCTAAATAAATTGATTCGTTGAAAGTTAGGGTTTCAGAAATTTTATATTATCATATGGTTACTGTATTCAGGATTTGGAACTGTTAGGTATGGCTGTTTTGCTGTGAACCATGCTTAAATGAATTTCTCGATAAATCTACATGAAACCTATTGTATTTTTTAAAATTAGCTTTACTATTCTGAAAAATTTGAAAATTTAGATATGTGATATATAACCGATATATAACCTGTTTGAAGCCTGTGATAAACATTTCGTACTGTTTTGACAATAGTAGGTACTGTTATTAGTTTAACAAAGGCATTTGACCATGAGAAGCATGTTTAAGTTAATAATGTGGAATTCAGTGATTAGCAGCATGATTAGGACTTTGTTATGACCTAATTATCACTGTAAATTGTAATATCATGTTCTGTAACCTGAATTGTGAATGTTAATTAAAGTGCATGTGAAAAGGATTTAGTTGTGTATATAAGTGAATGTGATTAAGTGGTAATGTGGAAATTGTGCCGATATTGACACTACTACCATAGAGGGCTGTGGAGCCGTACTGTAGTAAAGTCCCTATGGGAAGACTCAATATGTATGTGATATCCTATGAGCATTAGGATGAAATCCTAGAGGTGGACAAGTACCACTGGTTAGGGTGGAGAGGGCTTCTCCCGGTCTGCACAGTACCAAGATTCGTCACTATGTTGCCTAGGTGGCGGGTATGTGTTATGTGTTATGGGTATGTGTGTCCTTCTAGATGGTGGTACATACTATGTGTCATGGTAAATAAGTGAAAAAAAGTGAATATGTGTAAAATGACATGTGAGTGTGGCATGTGGTAAGTGCAAGTGATGTGACGTGTGAATGTGTAAGTGAAAACCATGTGAAAAAGGTGTGAAATCATGTGTAAATGAAAGTGAATGTAAATGAGAGAGTAAATGCATGTGAAAACCAAGGTAAAATGCATATGTTCATGTTATACATCTGTTAATGTAACTTATGTAATTGAGATATCATGTTTAGTATCATGTTGCATATTTTAATATAATCCATGTGAATGTGATAATTTTATATTAAAACAACAAGTTAAATGTGTGCAAAAAGTGTTATATTTGCATGTGAAATTGGTTAGATATCATGTTAGGAGTGATATTTACCATGTACATATTTCCATGATCAAATTTCGTATAATTGTGAAATGATTTGAGTAAAATTTGAAATCTTGAATCATGTTAGACATAATGTGTAAGAAACATGCTATAGGTCATTCATGGATATTTACTTATTTTAAGGATAAGATTGATATACATTGTGATTTGCAACATGAATCAAGTTAATTATCATGTATAGAAAGTATGTATAGGCTGTTAATGTATATTTGTTAAAGTGATATGAAGCATGTACCATGTATTTCCTTATTGTTTAGAAGATTAGCATGTGTATGTGATATGTGTAAGGATGCTATCTTTAGATTGCTTGCTGGGTCTTTTTAGAAGACTCATACTTGCTTCGGCGTAAAGGTGAGACATGTGTCATTGTACTTGAGGAGGGCATAGCGAGGAGCGACTCCGAGCGCGAGGAGTAGCTGCTTGTGGGGATTGCTAAATAGTTTATTTTATTTCATAGTATGTAATAATGTTATTCATATGGACAATGTATTTCATTTGGACATGTAATAATGCAAACATTGTTATTTCTTTTATTTATTGTTATATAGACTGTGGAATGTGTGGATGATGATGGAATAAGAATCACATTTTATTTCTGTTGTATTTTCATTGTTATTCATGTACATATCAACCTATTGTATAGTGTTGGGTAAATGTCCCACTGTGACGGCGTTCTTTATACCGACGTGGATTGGTATAATCGTACTGGTATAAAGAGGGTCATTACAGAGATGGTATCAGAGCCCAAGGTTGAGATTGTGCATGAATAAACCATCATCTTCACAATATTGCAAAGTATTTATAGAATTTGTCCATATATGTGGAAAATACTTAATAATGAATGAAAAATAGTTAAGAAAATAGTTAGGATTTAGTAACTTAGATTCCAACTAAGTTAATTATTTTGCAGGCTATGACGAGCCATGGTAAGTATGGTGCCCGGGCTAAGGAGTATGCGCAGAGGCGCAAGGTAAAGAAGTTCGTGATGGGGCTCAAACCATCATTGAGAGCTAGAATTATAAAGTCCAACCCCCGCACTTTGGATGAGGCTCTCAGCGCAGCGAGCGGGCAGAAGAGTAAGATGAGTTGTACCAGGAAGATCAGCAATCAGCTATGGTATTAGCAGAATCAGCATCCCAGTCAGTAGTTTCTACAGCTAGCGAGAAGCCCGAGTGTGTGCATTGCGGCAAGCATCATGGTGGAAAGTTGTGTTGGTCAAAGACAGGAAGATGTCTTAAGTGTGGCAGCAAAGATCATCAGATCAGAGAGTGTCCGAAGCTAAAGAAGTTTGTTCCACGAGGTGTTACAACAACAGCAACAAAGTGTTGGGTTACAATGTGTGATGACGTGTGCATAAATGTTTTTGATGATCTGTAACATAATTGATGTTGTGTAAATGCTGGAAACATGACAAATTTATGGTCAAGACATGGAAGAAATGAATAAATGAAATAATACTTTTATTGATCACCTATGTATTCAGTATATCTCACTTACAATGAATGTTAATGTAGGTGTGAATGCATTCAAGACAAGCAACCAAAGACAAATGCAAAAGACCTTCAAAAGTACTTCAAGTGGTCATGTGTCGACAGGCCCCAAGGCATGTGTCGACAGATAGACCCATCCAGAACGTATTGGAAACACTTAAAATGCAGTATGTGTCGACAGCTGAAATGCACCTGTCGACAGATACAGGTTGTCTGTCGACAGCCAGCAAGTCGCTTGTCGACAGATAATGTTTTCCAGCAACATCATGGTTCTGGAAACCAGAAGTCTGTAGTAGGTGTCGACAGCTATCAAGTGCCTGTTGACAGACATAGAGAAAAGTCAGATACGAGATTAAATATGATTTGTATTGGGGTGTTTCCTTTAAGCACAACTCTCCATACTTGGACACCCTTATATATACATCATATGAAGGTATTTTCGCAGCAAGAGGCCACCATACCAAAACCCTAGCAAAATCCAAAAGGAAGGCTCTCTCTCTGCTGCTCTACTTCAACTCTCCATCCAGCGCAAGGAAGATCCATCTCATGAGCGGAGTTGAAATCGGTCCGTCCACGATTCAAGCTTCTCCATCATCTAATCATCATCAACACAGAGCTTGGAGTTCTTCTGGACGACCACCACGAAGAGTTCACATCTGGATTTGTTTCTACATCTCAGAACTCTTCTCCTTCCATACTTTTCACTATTCTGTGTGTGTGGTAATGGTTCGAGTGTCCATTGCGCTTGATCCACGTGTGTGGTGTTGTTTTGATTGCGTGTTTGCATCAGACAACGTGCATGTGTGTGTTTGTAAAGTTGAACTCGCTAATAAGCAGTCTTTCTGCGTGTGTGTGTGGACGGTGGACGTAGAATACACGAGTTGTGTACTCCGAATCACCTTAAATCTTCGTGTCTTGTGGTTTGCATGTTTCTACGATAGATGTTTGGTAGGCACGAATGATTGTTCACACGCTAGATAGGTTGCTTAGTTTCTAATCACAACTTGCACACACACCATAGTTCGAATTCAATACATATCTGTTTAAGATTTTGATAAGTCAGTGTTGGATCAAAAAGAAGGTCATAGTGCTTTTAATTGGTATTAATTTATTCATCCCCCCTTCTAGATTACTGCTTTAGATAATTCCGTGCACCTTTCAATTGGTATCAGAGCTTGGTTTCTCCGTTTTACTGCTTTAATAGCTTGATCTCACGATCAGGAGAAATTCGGTCTCATGGAAACTAACAAGGGATTTATGGCTGAAGGACACTCAGTGTCTAGGCCTCCCTTCTTTGATGGCACTGACTACACCTACTGGAAAAATCGTATGCAGGTGTTTCTGAGAGCTCAAGACTATGAGCTGTGGAAGATCGTCAGCAAGGGGCCTTATGAGCTGCCCGCTGACGAAGAAACCTGGACAAGAGAGCAAATCCGCAAAGACACCTTGAATTGGAGCGCATTGCACATGATGCAGTGCGCCGTGCATCCGAAAGAATATTCGAGGGTCTCCACATGCAAGTCAGCAAATGAAATGTGGGACAAGCTGGAGATCATTTACGAAGGTACGTCTGAGGTAAGAGAAACCAAAGCTAGCATGTTAGTATCTGAATATGAAATGTTTAAGATGAAAAATGAAGAGATAATTTCAGATATGTTTGCTAGATTTATGATCATAATAAATGGCTTGAAAGGTCTTAAGAAAGTGTACAGTGAAAGTGACTTATTTAGGAAGATACTTCAGTCTCTCCCATCCACTTGACATACTAAGGCCACTGTCATTGAGGACTCTAAAGACCTTTCAACAATGAAATTGGATGAACTAATTGGATCCCTGATGACTTACGAAATAAATCTGAAAAGAAAAGAAACTGAGGTTAATCCTAGAAAATCCATTGCTTTAAAAGCCTCTAACAAAAGTTCTTCAAGTTCCAAGAAAGAGGTTCAGCAAGAAAGTGATGAATCTGAACCGTCTAGTGATAGTGAGAATGATGAAATGGCCATGCTCACTAGATAGTTCAAAAAATTCCTCAGGTTCAAAAAGAAAGGCTCAGGTAACTTCAAAACTCTTACAAAAAGAGATTTCTCAAATAAGTTTGAGTCTAATAAAAAATCTGACATGATTGTGTGCTATGAGTGCAAGAAACCAGTGCACATGAGAGGTGAATGCCCAGAGCTCAGGAAAAAGCTGAAAAAAGATAAGTTCACTTTCAAGAAAGCCAAGGCAATGATGGCGACTTGGAGTGATGAAGATGAGGAAGACAACGCTCAAGGAAGCTCTAGAGATGAAGAGATCCAGTGCTTAATGGCAAGGAGTGAGGACTCCAATGAGGTAAACTCTTCCTTCGAAAATTACACTATTGATGATTAGGAAGAGGCTTATACTTTGCTGTTTGAAAATTTTCGTGAATATAAATCAGAAAATAAATCACTGAAAAAGAAGATCACTTTACTTGTTCATAGCACATCCAATGATGAACAGATTGCAATTCTATCTAAAGAAATTGAGCCACTGAAAATTGAAAAAGAAAGCCATCTTGTTGAAATGGATTGCATTAAAGAAAAACTCCAGGAAAATGTAAAAGAAAAACAAGTCCTAAATACACTTGTAGAAACTCTACAACATGAGAATCAAGAGATCCAAAAAGAGATGGCAAAAGCTAAAGAGGAACTGAAAGGAAAAACAAAAGATCTTTCAAGATTTGTAAAAGGAAAATAGAATCTTGATGCAGTGTTGGGAGTTAAAACAAATGTAACAAGGCATGGGCTTGGATTTCAACCAGAAAAACAAAAGAAACTTGGAGAAAAATTGATCAAATCTTTTGTTGATTGCAGTCCAAGTACTAGTAAACATGCTCCAACCAAAAGCAAGAATGCTCAAGTTAAAGGTAAGCAATTGCAAAATAAACAAAAGATCTCATCTGTTCAACAAGTGAAGAAATCTCTTGACAGACCTAATAAGATCTGTCGACAGGCCTGGAAGTACACTGAAAAGGAAAAGCCATCCAGGCAACAAAAGGGTAAAATGCAAACACAAGTTCAACAAAATAGCAAAAGAAATACCTTGAGTAAAACACCATCATGCAATTATTGTAAAAAACTTGGCCACACTGAAAAATAATGCTGGAATAATTTAAACAAACTGAAATGCAAACAAGTTTGGATTCCAAAGTATTTACTTTTTGGCATGAATGAAAACTTGAGACCCAAAATAATTTGGGTACCAAAACTTCTTGTTTGATCCATCTATGCAGAAATTCCTAGCAGCCCAAAATCAAAACAAATGGTACTTGGATAGTGGCTGCTCGAGGCACATGACGGGCGATAAAGAAAAATTCTGTCTGCTGGTGGAGAAAGATGGAGGTCAAGTTGTGTTTGGAGGTAACAATAAAGGCCAAATCATTGGCACAGGTAAGGTAGGTAAGTATGCTTCCAACTGAAAAGCAATTGGCAGATATCTTCACCAAACCTTTGTCTGAAGATAGGTTCACATCATTGAGAAGATAATTGGGCTTATGCAAAATCCAATGAAACTAATGCCCAATTTTAAAGTAAATGATCTTTGTGTGTAATGACTATGTGGTACATCAAATGGTGACATGTGGAAGAACAAGTCAGGTTTGTTCGGAAACTATCATTATGCGTGAGGAAACATCCTCCGTCAAGTATCCATAGTCAATTTACACATAAGGGTCATCAACTTCAAATGGGGTATTTAGTTTCTTTCAGTTTTGACTCATTTGTTTTTTGAAATAGAATGAAATTCTGTGCTCATATGCTTATGAATGTCTCTTCTTTGTGCAAATGCTTGCCATGGATGTGAATATCATTGTTTGAATTGATTGAAGTGGTTGAATGTTGCTTTACACACATGCACACACTATGGGGGAGTAAGTCAAGGTGAGTTGAGTGAAATGTCTGAGGGAAATCATTCATATTCTTTATGTTATCATTTCCCAAACTCTTGGTCTTCATGTCACTCAATTCAATCCCTTAAAACTGATTTTTCATGTACCTGTCGACAACCAGAATTTCAGCTGTTGACAGATGGCCTCTTCTAGAACTCTTGTATTTCTGTTTGACAGTAGCTGTCGACAGTAACATTCTTGCTGTTGACAGATGCCCTTCATGTGTGAAATCTTCCACATTCATCCATCTTTCTTCATGAGTATGTTCATTATCCTTGTGCAAGGAGAGAATTGGGACTTAATATTCATTACAACCTTTCATACTCACATAGTATCAAAGACATTGACTTAATCACAATGATTTTGAAATAATATTTTGAGCATGAGTCTAGGTTATATCATCTAGAACACATTGAACAAATCTAATGGTTTTAACCTAACTCACTTGAATAACTCCATTGTGGATGATCATGTTTCTAAAATGGATTGACAAGTAAGAAGGTTCTTGAACTTAATGTTTTTACATTGGCCTTTGACCTTAAATAACCCTTGACCTTGATTTTCACATTAAAAAAAAAAGGGAGAAAAGCTACCTAAACTCAAAAGTTCAATAAAAAATTATGTGAAATGGGACAAAGGCAGAGCAATGATGAGCATCACTGAGTAACCGGGGACATGGGCATCACAAATATCTGTCTTCGCATCAAAAAGTCTATTCATTATCTCTGCACAATGGTATGATGGTCACTCAATGTCTACCTTCACGTCAAAAGGTGAAAGTGATCCTAATTACTACTTTTCCCACATTAACTTGACAATAGAAATAATTCAATGCAAGAAATAGAGTGTAGCCTCCACGTTTTTAAATCAAGGACGATATGTTGTTTATTGTTAATTGCTCATATAGACATTACTTTCATGTACCAACTGAATATCACCCACCAAGGAACATGTTTTTCTACAACGGTTTTATTCAAATGGGTTATCTTATTTTCATATGTTTTTGAACGATGTATTCTAAATGCTATAACTTAAGATTCCCGGAGTATTATCTCTTAACCATTGTAGAATTTTTATGTGTCTTAATTCTAGTGTTTATGACACTTTGCAATGGGTATAAACCAGTTCTCAACTTTAAAATCCAATTTGAACACTTGTTTCCCATCAATTTCTGTCAAAATCCCCTTCTGGGACACTTCTGGCCAGTAGCTGTCGACAGCTACAAGGCGCTTGTCGACAGCCGGCTGTCTGGGCGGTTCAGAAGCCCAACCGGCGCCGCTTTTGGCTGGATTTTATGGGCCCCCCTTTCCTTCAAACCTCTTTTAAATACATCTAAAGGGGGAAACACCACTCTTCACCCCCTCACCTTCCTCCAAAAGGTGTTCTCCTCCCTCTCTCAACCCTAACCCCTCTCTCCAGGGTGCCAACACCCAGAATCCTCAGCTAACAGTGCATGTCAACACCAAAATGGATGCACTTGCTGATACTCACGTTCAAATTCAGCATCGGCTCACCCGACTCTCTATTGAGTTTCATGAGTTCCGTCATCCCCCTGCTCCTGGGAATGACGATGTTTAGAGAGTCTAGGATTTAGTTTGGGGTCATATGGTTTTTTATTTTCACTAGGATTGGTTCATGAGTATGTTAGTTCTGTCAGTTATGTCCTTTCCCTTCTTTTGCTTTTCTTTATTTCATGCAATGGATGTCCTTTTTGTAACTGTGTGTACTTATTGCTCAATGATTGAAAACACAGTTCTTTGCTTCATTCTTATCCATGTGTGCATGATTTGTCTTTTTGAATGTTGTCAAAAGGGGGAGAAAACATCAATTGTAAATTTTGTCATCATCAAAAAAGGGGAGAATGTTGGGTTACAATGTGTGATGACGTGTGCATAAATGTTTTTGATGATGTGTGACATAATTGATGCTGTGTAAATGCTGGAAACATGACAAATTTATGGTCAAGACATGGAAGAAATGAATAAATGAAATAATGCTTTTATTGATCACCTATGTATTCAGTATATCTCACTTACAATGAATGTTAATGTAGGTGTGAATGCATTCAAGACAAGCAACCAAAGACAAGTGCAAAAGACCTTCAAAAGTACTTCAAGTGGTCATGTGTCGATAGGCCCCAAGGCATGTGTCGATAGATAGACCCATCCAGAATGTACTGGAAACACTTAAAATGCAGTATGTGTCGACAGTTGAAATGCACATGTCGACAGATATCGGTAGCCTATCTACAGCCAGCAAGTCGCTTGTCGACAGATAATGTTTTCTAGCAACATCATGGTTCTGGAAACTAGAAGTCTGCAGTAGGTGTCGACAGCTATCAAGTGCCTGTCGACAGATGCAGAGAAAAGTCAGATACGAGATTAAGATATGATTTGTATTGGGGTGTTTCCTTTAAGCACGACTCTCCATACTTGGACACCCTTATATATACATTATATGAAGGTATTTTCGCAGCAAGAAGCCACCATACAAAAACCCTAGCAAAATCCAAAAGGAAGGCTCTCTCTCTGCTGCTCTGCTTTAACTCTCCGTCCAGCGCAAGGAAGATCCATCTCATGAGTGGAGTTGAAGTCAGTCCATCCACGATTCAAGCTTCTCCATCATCTGATCATCATCAACACGGAACTTGGAGTTCTTCTGGACGACCACCACGAAGAGTTCACATCTAGATTTGTTTCTACATCTCAGAACTCTTCTCCTTCCATACTTTTCACTATTCTGTGTGTGTGGTAGTGGTTTGAGCATCCCTTGTGCTTGATCCACGTGTGGGTTGTTGTTCTAATAGCGTGTTTGCATCAGAAAACGTGCGTGTGTGTGTTTGTAGAGTTGAACTCGCTGATAAGCAGTCTTTCTACGTGTGTGTGTGGATGGTGGACGTAGGATACACGAGTTGTGTACTCCGAACCACCTTAAATCTTCATGTCTTGTGGTTTGCACGTTTCTACGATAGATGTTTGGTAGGCACGAATGATTGTTCACACACTAGATAGGTTGCTTAGTTTCTAATCACAACTTGCACACACACCATAGTTCGAATTCAATACATATCTATTTAAGATTTCGATAAGTTAGTGTTGGATCGAAAAGAAGGTCATAGTGCTTTTAATTGGTAGTAATCTATTCAATCCCCTTCTAGATTACTGCTTTAGATAATTCCACACACCATTCACAAAGAAACCAGCAGCAAGACCACGAACACCGGTTAGGGAGAATGTGTTAGCCAGAGATGACACCAACGACGTCACCATAGGTACTTGATCCGATCTTCGAGGATGAAGATCCCTTTCAGGGGGGGGGGGAGTGTGAGACCCTCGAATTTTGCTCACACTATGTTTGTTTAACTTTGTGCATAATATAAGTATTTAATTACTCATGTGCATATATATATATATATTTATTTATTTCTGTGAATATAAGTACTTAGCTAATTATGTACATATTGTACTTATTTAAATCCTATGCATATTTTATTTAAATAATGTTGTGCATGTAGTATCTAATTATTGATGTGCATATTATATTTATTTATTCCGTGCATATTGTATGTAATTATGTTGTGTACATATGTATATATATATATGTTTATTCTGTGCATATGATACCTATTTGTTTTCTGTACACATTAAATTATTTATGGTGTATATGTATATCTGTTTTGATGTATTTCTGTGTTCTGGCCGAAATGCCAGTTAACGTCAACACACATTGACGTTAATTGCATGTTGACGGCAACATGTGTGCCGTTGACCGCATGGCCAGGAGAGGTTGACGTCCAGATCGATGGACGCTGACTCCCTGTTAACGACAATGATGTGGCCGTTAATTTCCCAGTTTTTGCTGTGATTTTAGATTTGGAAACGACTGCATTTCTTGCGGTTCTGGATTAGGAAACCTAGCTCTAATGGTAGGAAACTTAACCTAATGCGTACCCCGACCCCTTTAGCATATAAAACACCTAGCTTTGGGCAAGATTAGGTCTTTTGGGCTCTTGAGAAAAGCTAGGGTTTCTGTGGAGAAAACCCCTGATCTTTGGCGAGCTTGATCCGACGATTGGAGGGGTCCTTTGGCGATCTGCATCGACTAGGAGATACTCCAAGCATTAAGGAAGCATCCCCGACTCTAGAAATTGACGTACATCAGCAGGAAGACCAGATCTGGGAGGAGTTGTGCACCTTCTTGGTTTGGCCGAGGAGAGCTTCACCAACGAAATTTGATCTTCTTGGATTTATTTTCAGGCAATTAATCGAGGGATTTCATCCTTGCACATGTCCTTTTGGTCCTAGGATTTTTGTGGATTTTTCCTCGTGTCTTGGAACCTCTAATTCCCCTTGTTTATTGCGTTCAGTCTGCACTTCTGCAGACATGATATTGACGGCCACTTGTGTGCCATCAAGATCCATAGTAGGCGGCAGCATCGTGTGCCGTTAACCTCGGTTGGCGGCAACCCCATTGCCGCCAAGTTCTTCAGGTTTTTCAGAATAACTGTTTTGATCTCTGTGCTGTGTTTGTCAGATTTCTGGATATATGTGCATGCTGTAAAATTTGTGACTGGTCAGGTATGGACTGTAGGTCATATCATGAGGATTTGTCAATTTTCTGAGCATGATATAAATTAAGGTAATTTCTGTAATTGGAAAATGAGCATGATCTACCTGTGTTTAATTCTAAATAAATTGATTCGTTGCAAGTCAGGGTTTTAGAAATTTTATATTATCATATGATTACTATATTCAGGTTTTGGAACTATTAGGTATGACTGTTTTTCTGTGAACCATGCTTAAATGAATTTCTCGATAAATCTGCATGAAACCTGTTGTATTTGTTAAAATTAGCTTTACTATTCCAAAAAATTTGAAATTTTATATATGTGATATATAACCTGTTTGAAGCCCGTGATAAACATTTTGTACTGTTTTGACAACAATAGGTACTGTTATTAGTTTAACAAGGGAATTTGACAATGAGAAGTATGTTTAAGTTAATAATGTGGAATTCAGTGATTAGCAGCATGATTAGAACTTTGTTATGACCTAATTATCACTGTAAAATAGTAATATCATGTTCTGTAACCTGAATTGTGAATGTTAATTAAAGTGCATGTGAAAAGGATTTAGTTATGTATATAAGTGAATGTGATTAAGTGGTAATGTGGAAATTGTGCCGATATTGACACTACTACCATAGAGGGCTGTGGAGCCGTACTGTAGTAAAGTCCCTATGGGAAGGCTCAATATATATGTGATATCCTATGGGCATTAGGATGAAATCTTGAAGGTGGACAAGTACAACTGGTTAGGGTGGAGAGGGCTTCTCCCGGTCTGCGCAGTACCAAGATTCATCACTATGTTGCCTAGGTGGCGGGTATGTGTTATGTGCTATGTGTTATGTGTTATGGGTATGTGTGTCCTTCTAGATGGTGGTTCGGACTATGTGTCACGACAAATAAGTGAAAACAAGTGAATATGTGTAAAATGTGTAAAGTGACATATGAGTGTGGCACGTGGTAAGTGCAAGTGATGTGACATGTGAATGTGTAAGTGAAAACTATGTGAAAAAGGTGTGAAATCATGTGTAAATGAAAGTGAATGTAAATGAGAGAGTAAATGCATGTGAAAACCAAGGTAAAATGCATATGTTCATGTTATACATGTGTTAATGTAACTTATGTAATTGAGATATCATGTTTAGTATCATGTTGCATATTTTAATATAATCCATGTGAATGTGATAATTTTATATTAAAACAGTAAGCTAAATGTGTGAAAAAGTGTTATATTTTCATGTGAAATTGGTTAGATATCATGTTAGGAGTGATATTTACCATGTACATATTTCTATGATCAAATTTCGTATAATTGTGAAATGATTTGTGTCATGTCCCGCCAATTTAGCAGCGGAATAAATCGGGGAGGCATGAACAACGTGTATGGTAATGTAAATTGCGCATACATTCACAAATATCAGAGCAACTAATGAACAATAATTACAATAAAACTCATCATTTTATTGATAATTCATCTAAATTATTACAACCACTAATTCAGAGCCAAAATATAGGGCTCAATAGCATCAATACATTTGGAAATGATAACTAAGCAACTAACTAAACTAACTCCAGGGTAGTGGGGACAATCCATCGCTATGACTCCAGGACGCTCATCACTCCAGACCATTCCCATTGATGGGTGTAAGGTCATCATCTGACTTACCTGAAAACACAATAACAAATAACGAAGGGTGAGCGATAACGCTCAGTAGGACTTAATATCTCGTGTAAACAAACATACTTAAAGTGATTAATGTCTTGTAAAGTAGGTCAACTAGAGAGAACGATCAAGTATAGTCAAGAGAGTAATAGTACAAGACAACAAGTGAACAATAATACATTTCACCCGAGTATTGCAAAACCAGGATGATAAGGAAATGACTATGTAACGAGATAGCGTGTAGCGAGATAGCGTGTATGGTTGCACAACAGTGCTCTAGTAGAATACGGCAGTAGTCACTTCTAGGACAGTAGCCGTTCAGTAACAGTCGATGCTAGCATAATAATAGCACAGTATTGTAGACACCCAGTTCTAGCTAATAGGTTGAACCATATTTCTTGTCACCTTAGTGGGCCCCTAATTGGTCACTCACCTTGAGCCCATCATCAGCCTTGATTTGAGCCCATTAACAATTTAAATTGGCTTGAAATCCCGCCCATATCACTTTGAGAGAGTCCTTGGTCATCAATAACTCTTATCCTTTCATGTGGTTGGCTGATAATTCACATAAATTTCGATTTTATAGTCGCGACGCATCGTAGCGCCGCGTCTCGGTGTCGCGTCGACGCAAGCCGCCGCGACAGCCCATGCATTATCCATGCACGTGGGCATACTGTCGTGTCGCCCCGCCCCATCGTGTCTCCATGTCGCGGCCCTACGATACACCGCGACAACAGCTGCGCATGCAGGCCTCCGCAACCACCTCCTATTGAAAGGTTTGCGGAATCCCAATATGGTAATCTAGAAGGGGGGGTTGAATAGATTACTACCAATTAAAAGTATGAAAACAACCATTTTTCAATCACAACAAAGTCTTTTGAATTTTCTATAGAAACAACGTGAGACTTAGATGTGTTGACGATGTGTAGGTGAGTTAGCAATCTATCTAGTGCGTGAATGCAACGTGCCTATCAAGCATCTAATGTGAAAATCGTTCAAACCACAAGACACGAAGATTTACGTGGTTCGGAGTACACAAATCGTGTATCCTACGTCCACGGCACACACACACACACACAGAAAACTGCTTATCAGCGAGTTCGGTGACTACAACTCACACACACGTGTTTTCTGATGTGCACCCACGATCAGAACAACACACACACGTGATCTCAAGCATAAGGATCGCTTGAATCACCACAACACACACACAGATGGTAGAAATATGAAAACAGAGAGAGTTGTGAGTGAGAGAATAAATCCTGGTGAAGAACTCTTCTGAGAACGCCTGGAGGAAGTTCAATGTTCGACTTGAATGCTTTGAGTCGATGGAGAAGGTTGAATCCTTGATGTTCTTCTTTCAGGAACTGCTGGATCGATGGATCTTTAGGGCTCTGTGCAATAGTCTGAAGCAGGGCAGCAGCAACTCTTGTGAAACTTGGAGTAGCTCTAGGGTTTTTGGTTGTGGTTGCTTCTCTGCAAAATTTCCTTCTAAGAGGTGTTTAAATATAGGAGTTCTCACATGGAGAAATGTGAGAGTTGGAAACACCTCCTAGGATAACTTAAAAACTTTCCGTAATTTGAATTGTACTCCGTATGTCGACAGGTCTTGGCCATCTGTCGACAGGCGACAGTTAGACAGAAGTATGGATCTTCAGCTCTGTGAGATCTGTCGACAGTCGAAGACCATCTGTCGACAGATGTGCTCTTTTGTGTAAACGACAGAAGTCTGGATATCTGGACTGTGAGATCTGTCGACAGCCGATCTGTCATCTGTCGACATATGAAGACTTTCTGAACTATGGGTCTTCTGGCAGACCACACCTGTGAGATCTGTCGACAGGTCTTTTGTGTCTGTCGACAGGTAACCTTGTTTTTGCTTTTTTTTGTGATCTTTTTCACTTGCTTGGAGAGAGCTTGACTTTGTGCATTTGTACCTACATGATGAAACATGTAAAACTAAGTATTTTGAATACACAAACAATCAGGTATTGCATTAGTTTCTATTTCATGTGTTACATGTATCAAACCTCAATTGAAGTTATTCATCATCGAAAAACATGTTGCTATAAATGTTAGAATGAAAACCCAACATTCTCCCCCTTTTTGATGATGACAAAATTTATCAATTAATGCACATTGAGGTTTCTCCCCCTTTTGACAACATCTAAAAGCATTCAACAGATAAACATATAGACAAACATGGAACATGGCACTGTGAATTCATTGATTTGAAGGAGGCATACACAGTACAAAAAGTTGTTTGACTGAGAGTAAACATGAAAGGGAAAGAAAATACATGACCACAAAGTGAAATAAAAAGACCATAAGACTCAGAAAAGAGAGGACATAGACACTACGTGAAGACCCATTCCTAGACATAAAGCCTATCTAGGCAGCATCATCAGCAGGCGGAGCTGGAGCCGGACGAGTGTTATGCATCTCTGTCTGAAGCCTTGTCATACGGAGCTGGAGCTGGACTTGAGTGTCCGCAAGTGATTCCAGACTCAAGTCCACTGTATCCAATCTTGTGTTCAGGTTCTCAAATCCAGTGGTCATCTGTTGCTGTAACTGTGCAATCAAATCTCTAATGGATGGTTGAGCTGGAGCATCACTAACAATCTCAACGCCCGACACACCATGTGATCCAGACTAGGAGTCTTCATCCTCGTCATCTTCAGCATCTTCAGCAAGATTCTCATCGTCGTCTTCATCATTCTCCCCTACGGCATCAACAGGTGCTTTACCCTTAAGCTCCCGGGTAACAATTCCATCAACAAGCTTGTATCCCATGCGATGTGCTGCTGTGAGATCAAAGCTGTTGCGAGAATTTAGCTCTATGCACTCGCTGTCTGGAATGTCAATGCCGATGAACCTCATGAGGGAGGTAAGTGGACAGGCAAAGGGCATCGACCTCCGGGGTTGGTAGAATGTTTTTTTGATAAGACTAAGCATCAGAAGTAGGAGATTAATAGGTTCACAACTGAGGAAGAAGGTGAAGAGAGATTTTTGAACATCGGTGACCAACTCCCGAATGCCATGTTTAGGGGCAATCATGGTAGTGAATATGTGATGGATCATCCTGATCAATGGAGGAAATGAGTTTGCATTGAGTTTAGAGATTTTCTTGGTGCCATCATAATCCTCAAGTGTGAGGAGAGGGTAGTAGACAGAGGCATCCGGTTTGTGGCTTAGGATATCAACTCCAGAATTGGGAATTTGAAGGGCTGTGCAAAGAAGATTTTCAGTGAGTTGAAAAGTGGTGCCCTTGACGATGGTAAAGAAACGATTATCTGGAGTGAAGCCAAGGTGGTTGTAGAAGTCACGAACGGCAGAAGGAGAATACCGCATGTGACGGTAGAGAAACGGAGTCCAGCCCTGACTGTCGAATAGGGGTTGGAGATTAGGAAACATGATGGCCAAGGACTCAAATTCTACATACCGTTGCTGGACAAACTTGGTATGCGTCCCCTTTGAGTGGGTGAGGTGAAGACGGGGAGGCACCACAAGCTCGGGAAGACGATCGTCCCGATGCTTTGTCCTGCGCTCAGCCTCAGCCCCGTCGTCCCGAGAAGAGGAGGGACGACGGCGAGAAGCCAGTTTCTTGGACGGCCTGGAAGACATGAGGAAGGCTAGAAGAAGAAGGATGAGTGTGAGAGAGAGACGTGGGTGAGGGCTCGGATGAGAGGAAGGAAGACCGAGGAAGGTAGGGTTTTCCCGTCCAGAACAGGGGATGGAGATTTGGAGGGGAGGTGGAGAGGGGTTTTGGTGGTAGGAGGAAAAGGGTTCCTATGGATGCCTTTTTATAGAAAGAGGGGGATTTTAAAAGGCAAGCCCCACCAAAAAAGCCCCAAACGGCGTGCCCGTTGGACTTTCCAAACTGGGTCTTCCGCCGGCTGTCGACAGATGACAGGGGATCTGTCGACAGATCCTGCAGAGTTTTTGCCAGTGATATGTGATGTGGATTTTGAAGAAAGAAATGGGAGCATTGGTTACATGAGTCATATTTGTAAGGTGTAAATGGGTAAACACATATTGTAACCTATCATTGTCATGGACATTAAGGCTCTCCCACTTACCTAAATGGTTTAAACATAATACCCAAGGGACTTAAAGTTAAAGCATTAAGAGAACATTTTCCATTCGTTGAGAAAAGACACTATTACCCTTGGTTGATTAAGGACATTGTAGACCAACACTATCCCAAGTTTATGATGATCAAATGATGATTGAAATAAATGTCTAAACTTCTGGATAGCCATAGACAGTACATGACCTTTTGATTTGAGACACTTTGGAGGCTTCATACTATTTCATTCAAAAATTTTTTTTTTAAGACAAGAATGCAATGGGAAAAGTGATATTCAAGATAACTTCACACCTTTTGACATGAGGATAGACATGACAAGTGCCCGTACCCCCAGTTACTCAGGCGAAGTTTCCATTATACCGTTGTATAGAGATAATGAGTTTGGTTTTTGACGCGAGGGCAGACATTTGTGATGCCCGTCTCCCCGGTTACTCAGCAAGACCCATCATAGCTCTACCTTTATCCCAATTTTTTTTTTAAATGACGTTGTATATACTTTTCTGAAATAGGTAGCTTTTCTCCATTTTAGCTGAAACTTAAGATCAAGGAGATGTATATGATGATCCTTCAGTTCAAAACATAAAGTTCAATAACCATAAGATTTTTCAATTGTATTGAGAATGGTGTGAGCCTACAAGGAAATTATTCAACGGAGTTTAGGTGTTAATCCTCTAAGATAGTTCAATGTTTTCAAAATGATGTAACATAAACCCAAGCATGAGTAGTATGTCCAAATCATGGTGGTTTAG
This sequence comes from Colocasia esculenta, assembly GCA_014218235.1. Taxonomy (NCBI): domain Eukaryota; kingdom Viridiplantae; phylum Streptophyta; class Magnoliopsida; order Alismatales; family Araceae; genus Colocasia; species Colocasia esculenta. The sequence continues at coordinate 87,562,631 of CM024757.1, forward strand.
GGGATAGCATCAATATCATGTATATATGATGAAGTTAAACATGTATATCTGCCCAATAAACACCTTAGTGAAAGTATATGAACCTGCTCAACAAGTAGGATGTGAAATAGGCATGAATAGCTTGAAGAGTTGGTGTCTGTCGACAGCTAGAGAAGTGCCTGTCGACAGATCACACAGACAAATGAAAGGCCAGTTTGAGCAGAGCAGAACCTGTGAGATCTGTCGACAGATAAGTTGTCGTCTATCGACAGATTGCACAGACAGAAGAATTAATGTTCTGTGAGGCCTGATCTGTCGACAGAGGGAGTGGGAGCTGTCGACAGATGCTTGTGCAAAGCTGGTTTAAGATTAGAATGAAGAGTGAGATGATCAAGACAAGTGAGGGAATTGAAAATACACATGGAATGAGTGACTCTCCTCTCATGAAGGACATCTAACCTAGACTTGCTCCCCCATAGTGTGTGCTCATGTGAAAAAAGCAATTGAGTATTCAAGACACACTATTACAACTGGACCAATCATGTGAGCACACCAAGCTTTCAGGAAGACAGATTGTTAAGATTGTCAATGTTTCACTGAAGAGGAGAATGGGCAAATTGTAAAGAAACTCATCCCTATATAAAGTACATACCCCTTACATGCATGTCAACTATGGATACGTGGCGGAGGATCTTTCCTCTACGCATAATGGGAGTTTCCAAACAAGCTTTACTTGTTCTTCCACAAACACTATTTAATATACCTCATAGTTGGTGCACACAAGAGACATATGCTCAGTATATGGATAAGTTTTACTGCAATTTGCACAAGCCCAATTCTCTTCTCAAAGTGGTGAATCTATCTTCAGGTAGAGGTTTGGTAAAGATGTCAGCCAATTGTTTTTCTGTGGGTATGAAACTGATTTCTAAGTTTTTGTTGGCTACCTCATCTCTCAAGAAATGGTGACGGATTTCTATGTGTTTTGTCCTAGAGTGTTGAATGTGATTCTTTGATAAGTTGATTGCACTGGTGTTGTCACATAGGATAGGTGTGCATCCAATATCAATGTTATAGTCACACAACTGACTTTTTATCCACAACACTTGTGCCGCACAACTCCCTGCAGCAACATATTCTGCCTCGGCAGTGGAGAGTGCAACCGAGTGTTGCTTCTTGGATGCCCACGAAACCATGCAACTGCCAAGGATTTGGCAATAGCCACTAGTGCTTTTCCTGTCAATTTTACATCCAGCATAGTCAGCATCAGAATATGAAACCAAGTCAAAGCTACTACATGCTGGATACCAAAGACCCAAATCAAACGTACCTGAGAGATATCTGAAAATTCTCTTAACGGCAATTAAGTGGCTTTCCTTTGGACTAGATTGGTATCTAGCACAAAGGCAAACGCTGAACTGGATGTCTGGTCTACTTGCAGTAAGATAAAGGAGTGAGCCAATCATACCTCGAAATTGTTTGGCATCTACCGATTTACCTTTCGCATCACTTTCTAGCTTAATGCTTGTGCTCATGGGTGTTGAGGCATGTTTAGCTTGTTCAAACTGAAACTTTTTCAGTAGCTCTTTGACATATTTTTCTTGGTTGATGAAGAATCCGTCTTCCAATTGTTTGACCTGCAAACCAAGAAAAATTGAAGCTCCCCCATAAGACTCATCTCAAATTCACTGTGCATATGTTTGGAGAATTCTTCACACAGTGAAGGATTAGTAGAACCAAAGATAATGTCGTCCACATAGACTTGAACAACAATTATATGATTGCGGACTTTCTTTGTAAAGAGAGTTTGGTCTACCTTACCTCTTGAGTAGTTTTTGCTTACCAGAAATGTGCTCAGCCTGTCGTACCAAGCTCGGGGTGCCTGTTTCAAACCATAAAGAGCTTTGTGCAATTTAAATACATGGTTTGGTTTATCATGATCCTCAAAGCCAGGTGGTTGAGAAACGTAGACTTCCTCTTTTATGTAGCCATTCAAGAAAGCAGTTTTGACATCCATTTGATACAATTTAAATTTGTTTGAGCATGCATATGCTAACAAAATTCTAACTGCTTCTAGCCTAGCTACTGGTGCAAAAGATTCTTCAAAGTCTACACCAAATTCCTGATTATATCCTTTTGCAACCAGTCTAGCCTTGTTTCTCACCACTTTACCCTCTTCATTGAGTTTGTTTCTAAAGACCCACCTTGTACCTATGACAGACATTTCAGGGGTTTTAGGAACTAAACTCCATACATTATTTCTTTGGAATTGCCCAAGCTCCTCATGCATAGCATCAATCCATGAATCTTCTTTTAAGGCTTCTTCAACATTCTTGGGTTCCACTTGAGAGACAAAAGCTAAATGGTCCTGTTCAACTATTTGATTAACCTTAGATCTAGTTTGAACCGACTCATTTAAATTTCCTATCACATTCTCAAGAGGATGATCTTTTGAATACCTCACATTCATGACTGTTGAAGGGCCTGGAAGATCTTGCATTTGAGGAGGTTGTTCTGGAGGAGGAAGTGCTTGAGGTGTTCAAGTTGTTGTTCTTCCTCTTGTGGATCTTTGTCAGGTACATCTTCTGAATTGTTGAATGGGAGAATATCTTCTTCATCATTATACCTGCGAAGATATCCACTTTTAGTCTTGACAGTTGTTATAGAGATTGCATTTGATTTTCTCTGTAGTTCTCCAAGTGTTGTATCTTCAGTTTCATCTTCAAACCTGTAAAGATTAGAATTGTTAGACTTGGTTTGAGATTCATCAAATACAACATGTGGAGTTTCTTCCACTTTTCTTGTTTTAAGATTGAACACCCTATAGGCTCTAGAGTGTTCTGAGTATCCAAGAAAAATACCTTGATCGCTTTTGGCTTCAAACTTGTCCAAATCATTTTTATCATTGTTATGTATGAACACTTTTGAGCCAAAAACTCTGAAATACCCAATAGTGGGTTTCTTACCTTTCAGTAGTTCGTAGGAGGTTTTCTTGAATACCGGTCTTACCATGGCTCTGTTAAGAATGTAGCAAGACGTGTTTACCGCTTCTGCCCAAAAGGTTCTTGCTAGTTGATTCTCGACCAGAAGCGTGCGAGCCATCTCCACCAATGTTCTGTTCTTTCTCTCCACCACTCCATTTTGTTCCGGAGTTCTTGGAGAGGAGAACAAGTGCTCTATCCCGTGGAGCCTGCAGAATTCAGTAAAGGAGTTGTTATCAAATTCTCCCCCGTGATCAGTGCGGATGGAGCATATTTTGTTGACATTTCCATGCTCAATCTTATTGAAAAAATCTTCAAAAACTTGCAGTGCTTCATTCTTGTGAGCAAGAAATTTCACCCATGTGAACCTAGAAAATCGTCTACAATAACAAAACCAAATCGTTTGCCATTGAGACTCAACGTTCTTGTAGGTCCAAATAGGTCCATGTGCAACAGTTCATAAGCTTTAGTAGTACTCACCGGTGCTTTTGATTTGAAGGATTTCCGGGTTTGTTTTCCCTGTGCACATGCATCACAGAAATTTTCATTCTTGTTAAAGGAAATGTCAGGAAGACCACTTACCAATTTAAGCCTCATGATCTTGTGCAATACATTATAGCTAGCGTGACCGAGCCTACGATGCCACAATGTAAGCTCATCCTGTTTGTTTGCTACAAGACATAGATCATTATTTTCTGGATCATCTAAGTCAACCATGTAGATGTTGTTTGTTCTTTTTCCAGAAAATTTCAGACTTCCTGTTTCCTTATCAAGAATTTGACATGAATTGGATTCAAAGACAATTTTATGACCCTTATCACACAATTGACTTATGCTAAGCAAGTTGTGATGAAGGCCATCAACAAGTAAAACATTGTCTATGGAGTTAGAGGCAAACTTACCAACCTTACCTGAGCCGATGATCTGGCCTTTGTTGTTACCTCCAAAATTACTTGACCTCCGTCTCTTTCCACGAGCAAACTGAATTTTTCTTTATCGCCCGTCATGTGCCTCGAGCAGCCACTATCCAGGTACCATTTGTTTTGATTGTGGGCTGCTAGGCATTCCTGCACATGTGGATCAGACAAGAGGTTTTGGTACCCAAATTACTTTGGGTGCCGTTGTATCATTCATGCCAAACAGTAAATGCTTAGGTATCCAAATCTGTTTGACTTTCAAGTTATTTGGATTGTTCCAGCATTGTTTTTCATTATGCCCGACCTTTTTGCAGACTTTGCATGATGAAGGTTTGTGAACAACAGTGGGCATGATATTCTTGGGAGCATGCATTGGCATCTTACCCTTTTGTTGTCTTGTCAATTTGGGCTTGGGAGCATGCTTTTTGTTCTGTCTTGGGCTTGTTACAAATTCTTTAGATTGTCCAGGAACAAACTTGATCAACTTAGGTTCTTGTTTCTTACCCTTTGAAGGGGTTTGTTTACTTGAACTTGGGCTGGAATCAATGAAATCTGTTAGCAGATTTTTGCCAATTACCTTTGGCTTTGCATTTTGAAACCCAATCCCATGTCTTGCAACAAACACTTTTGAACCTAGAATTGCATCAAGATTCTGTTTACTTTTGACAAAGCCAGACAGATCTTTTGACTTATCTTTTATTTCCTTTTCAGCTTGATCCAATCTTTCTTTTAGATTAGCATGCTCATTTTTAAGAACTTCAAGAGAGTTCATTAGATCATCTCTTTCCTTTTGAACTTCTTGAAACTTAAGTTTCATGCTATCCAATTCATCACTGTGTGTTTGTTCATCACTCTTCATCATTTCAATTACCTTATTCAAGGATTCAATTTCTTCATCATTGTTTGACCTATGAACAAGGGAATTGACTTTCTTCTTGAGTGCCTTATTTTCAGACTTGAATTCACAGAATTTTTCAAATAGAACAGTATAAGCTTCTTCCCATTCAGTAATAGAATATGTTTCAAAGGAAGAATTTACCTCGTTGGAGTCATCACTCCTTGCCATGAGACACTGAATCTCATCATCTCCTGAGGTAGCTTGACTGTCCTCGTCTTCATCTTCATCACTCCAAGTGGCCACCATTGCCTTGGCCTTCTTGAAGGTGAACCTGTCCTTCTTCAGCTTCTTTTTGAGCTCGGGGCACTCTCCTCTCATGTGCCCTTGCTTCTTGCACTCATAACAAACAATCTCAGACTTTTTGGTAGAATCAAATTTATTAGCAAAGTCTTTCTTTTGGAAAGGTTTAGAGTTACCTGTACCTCTCCTCTTGTTTTTCAGGAATTTTTTGAATTGTCTAGTGAGCATAGCCATTTCTTCATTCTCACTCTCACTAGACGATTCAGACTCATTACTTTCCTGACTTATCTCCTTTTTGGAAGCTGAAGAACTCTTCCTGGAAGCCTTCAAGGCAAGTGACTTCCTAGGATTTTCTTCAGTTTCCTTTCTTTTGACATTCAGTTCATAAGTCATCAGAGAGCCAATCAGTTCATCTACTTTCATTTTTGAGAGGTCTTTGGAATCCTCAATGACGTGGCTTTGGTGTTCCATGAGGATGGAAGAGACCGAAGTATCTTCCTCACCAAGTCACTCTCTGAGTATTCCTTTTTAAGACCTTTCAATCCATTTATAATTATCATGAATCTAGCAAACATGTCAGAGATGGTTTCATTATTATTCATTTTGAACATTTCATATTCTGAAACCAACATGCTTACCTTTGATTCTCTTACCTCAGACGTACCTTCATAGATCAGCTCAAGCTTGTCCCACATCTCCTTTGCTGAGGTGCATGTGGAGACTCTCGAGTATTCCTTCGGATGGACCGCGCACTGCATCATGTTGAGGGCGCTCCAGTTGAGTGTCCCTTGGCGATCTGGTCCTTAGTCCAGGTATCCTCGTCCTGAGGCAATTCATATGCTCCTTTTCTGACTATTTTCCAAAGTTCGAAATTTTGTGCTCGTAGAAACACCTGCATTCGATTTTTCCAATACGGATAGTCAGTGCCATCAAAGAAGGGTGGCCTGGTCACAGAGTGTCCCTCGGCCATATACCCCTTGTTAGATTCCATTTGACCGTGAATCTCCTGATCGTAAGATCAACCAGATAAAGCAGTAAATCGGAGAAACTCGGCTCTGATACCAATTGAAAGGTTTGCGGAATCCCAATATGGTAATCTAGAAGGGGGGTTGAATAGATTACTACCAATTAAAAGTATGAAAACAACCCTTTTTCAATCACAACAAAGTCTTTTGAATTTTCTGTAGAAACAACGTGAGACTTAGATGTGTTGACGATGTGTAGGTGAGTTAGCAATCTATCTAGTGTGTGAATGCAACGTGCCTATCAAGCATCTAACGTGAAAATCGTTCAAACCACAAGACACGAAGATTTACGTGGTTCGGAGTACACAAATCGTGTATCCTACGTCCACGGCACACACACACACACACAGAGAAAACTGCTTATCAGCGAGTTCGGTGACTACAACTCACACACACGTGTTTTCTGATGTGCACCCACGATCAGAACAACACACACACGTGATCTCAAGCACAAGGATCGCTTGAATCACCACAACACACACACAGATGGTAGAAATATGAAAACAGAGAGAGTTCTGAGTGAGAGAATAAATCCTGGTGAAGAACTCTTCTGAGAACGCCTGGAGGAAGTTCAATCTTCGACTTGAATGCTTTGAGTCGATGGAGAAGGTTGAATCCTCGACGTTCTTCTTTCAGGAACTGCTGGATCGATGGATCTTTAGGGCTCTGTGCAGCAGTCTGAAGCAGGGCAGCAGCAACTCTTGTGAAACTTGGAGTAGCTCTAGGGTTTTTGGTTGTGGCTGCTTCTCTGCGAAATTTCCTTCTAAGAGGTGTTTAAATATAGGAGTTCTCACATGGAGAAACGTGAGAGTTGGAAACACCTCCTAGGATAACTTAGAAACTTTTCGTAATTTGAATTGTACTCCGTCTGTCGACAGGTCTTGGCCATCTGTCGACAGGCGACAGTAAGACAGAAGTATGGATCTTCAGCTCTGTGAGATCTGTCGACAGTCGAAGACCATCTGTCGACAGATGTGCTCTTTTGTGTAAACGACATAAGTCTGGATATCTGGACTGTGAGATCTGTCGACAGTCGATCTGTCATCTGTCGACAGATGAAGACTTTCTAAACTATGGGTCTTCTGGCAGACCACACCTGTGAGATCTGTCGACAGGTCTTTTGTGTCTGTCGACAGGTAACCTTATTTTTTTTTTTTTGTGATCTTTTTCACTTGCTTGGAGAGAGCTTGACTTTGTGCATTTGTACATACATGATGAAACATGTAAAACTAAGTATTTTGAATACACAAATAATCAAGTATTGCATTAGTTTCTATTCATGGTTACATGTATCAAACCTCAATTGAAGTTATTCATCATCGAAAAACATGTTGCTATAAATGTTAGAATGAAAACCCAACATTGGTATCCCCATTCATCATCATGATTGAAAACCCAACACCTTTATCCTCCTATGGATAATTATCTCCTATGGAATATTTATCTCTAGGGAATATCTTCAACCCGGTGGGCGAGATGTGGGCCCTAGGGACTCTCTGAGGAACCCAAGGACTCTCCCATGCGATTTTGGGGTGGTCTTTATCTCGTCATTTGATTATCTCATTACTAGGATTTGGATATTATCTCTTCACAAAGCTCTATAAAAGCAAGGCCCTTCCTCAAGGACGGGGGAGCCCGATTTTTCACCCCGAAGGGCTGCCGAAATCTACTCTGATCTGGACTTAGCTCGCAGCTCCCCATGTCTCTCCTTCCCTCACATTCCACTCCATAAAAAGCTTGCTATTTCATCATCCATGGAGGTGGAGCGTGGAGCGTGGGGACGATGACTACAACCCTTTCAGAAGCCATCGCACATCATTTGGGACGGCATCCACGCCAGGGAGTCGCCCTCATGGGGTCATCTTCTCCCATTCATTTTCCTCATTTCCTCATGCATTTTATGTTATTTTAGATAAGTTGCATCCTTTCCCATCCACGTTTTTTACCCATTCATACCCAAAAGGTTTTAAAAACCACCCCCAGGTTTATTCCACCATGCTCTTCCCCTCCTTTCCATTTTGAATGGATACTACTCTTAACTCATTCTAATAGGGCTTTTGTTGTTCTTCTTTGTTTTGGCAGGCACCCAAGTATCTTCCACGAAGAGCTTCATCCTCTGGCCGACTGTGAGGACGGGAAGAAGGTCCCATCCATCATCTCCCGCAAAGAAGAGAACGCGACGAGGTGGACGACGCGACAAGAGATGCGTCCCTCATGGCGGACGCGTTATCAGGCTGTTGCGTCAGTCATAATGACCGCGACATCAGGTATTCCTCCGTTCTCTTCCTCCCTTTTCTAGAGTAGTTAGCCCGCATTATTTCTCTTCATTTGGCAACTATCTAGGTGGCGATCACATCCCATTTTCCATGCTATCACATTTGATATTCATGTTTGTGTTGAGGGGGGCACAATCCCCGTGATTACACCTTTTGGCCATCACGGTGGGACCTTCAGTGCTACCCTCGTGGATTTAGTTTGCCTGCCTGCCATGTTTTATTTCTTGTTTGTTCTTTTGGTGCCCTGTTAGTCTTTTGTTCCTTGTTTCTTGCAATTTTTGGCGCTCGGGTCTTGTCGCGGTGTATCGCAGTGACGCGATAAGATAGCGTCGTCTGATAAGGACACGTTAGCAGGTCAGTGCTTTCCTTCTCATATCTGTCTTAGTTTGCTTCTTTGAGATCATGCATCCCTGTTCTATTTCCCTGTACCATGTACTGTCGTGTTTCTGGATGTTAGAATCCTGTTAGGGTTCGAATTTTCATTCTATTTTTTTACTTGTAAGTTTTCGGGTTCTGTCGCGGCGTGGCGCACATACGCGATTCGGTTGCATCAATGGTCGGCGTCGCATTACCAGGTATGCTTTGTATGTTAATTTCTTGATCCATGAACCGGCTTCTGAGTGTTTCCTGATCCATGCTGTATTAGTCTAGCATTTTTTGTGCCTTTATTATCTGTTAAGATAGTCTATGTGAGTCTGGTTTGGTGATTTTCTTTGTTCTCGGGGCTCTGTTCTTATCGCGGCAGGCCGCTCTGTCGCGATAGGGTCGCGGTGTACACGACCGCCGCGACTCTGCCCGAGAACTATTTGTTCACCCTGTTCCTTTTTTTTTTTTCCTGTCACTTTGTGCACACATTTTTGGGCACTTAGGCCCTTGCATACACTATTCATCCCATTTGTTCAGATTCCCCCTTGGTTGAGTAAGCCCTCTCACCTACGAGCACTCGTAGGCTGACTCGGGCCCACCTTCCGAGGACCTCCGTAAGTCCTCGTGACCGTATGCACGTTACGGTTCACCGGGCCGGTTATACCCGTCATACCCTTTAGTCCGAGCCACCCCTCGCGTGTGAGTGTGCCATCCTTAGCCACACCAGAGGACTCAAGTTCTTACCTGTTAGGGTCCATTTGGCCGAGTGATATCCCCTTAATTAATTTATTTAAAGGTCAAGTTCGAACCTTAAGAAATTTGTGCATTAATCATGACAACTTGAGTGCTCCGGTTCATCCCTCCTCATCTTGGTCTTTCTTGCTGTGCTAGAGTCTAGGCATTGTCAGTATCACCCCCTTATTCGTTCTGGGGGTGCATGTGTCATTGTTTAGGGAGATCGAGTCAGTCCCCTCCAATCCTTGTATTCTATCATAATCCCTTGTTCGACATGGACCAATTTCGGGTCCTTGCCGACAATGTCCTGCCTATCGGGCTGCTCAAGGAGGTGGCCCAACCCCCTACGGCCGTACTTCCGGGGCATATCCAATCTCCCCTTCTCATCGGGAGTCAATCCCGTCCTCCTTCTCCTCCAGGGAAGATGACCCCCATTCGCAATTCAGTCAGCTCCTTCCCCATCTCACTCCGGACCAAGTCCGTGAATTTCTAGCCCCTGCCAAGGGGAAGAGGCCCCTATCTCCCCCAGGTCAAAGTTCAGTCCGACCGGCGGATCCCTCCGCCCATATTGCCTCAGCACCCCGTCTTCCTTCTTCAGAGGCAGACCCCACACCCCTCCGTCCTCAGGCCATCCATTTCTCGGAACCGAGCTACCCTCCTGCAAGAGAGGTCCGGCCTAGATCCCCTCCAACTTCAACATATTATACGGTCGAGCCTGCTCCCCTCCCCCGTGAGAGGTCCCACTCGTATGAGCAATCTCTCTCCCTTGTTTCTGTACATCATGTTCAAACCCCCTCCGACTTCTTCGCAGAGTGAACAAGTATAAAAAAGGAGCTACATGACATAGGAGGCAAATTGATCCCAAATTGATCCTCGCAAGGTAGCCGATATTGCTCTCCCATCATTCCAATACCTCCGGGTACCACCCCAGTCGGAGCTCCCCGTTTATCGGCGATATTCTGGGGTAGGGGACCCATATGTTCATTTAAAAGATTTTGTTTATGAGTCTGCACCGCACAAGTATGACCGCCACCTCATGGCATACTTGTTCAGAAAATCTTTAGATGGTCCAGCTCTGGAATGGTTTTATTCTTTGCCCCTGGAGGAAGCCGAGGATTTCCATATTGTTCAAGAAAGGTTTCTACAGTAGTTTCAAGATCGGGTTGGACCCGAATACTCTTTTGTAGATCTGGTAGCTGAGAAGATGAAGCCCGAAGAGGAGTTCTCGACTTATGCGGACCAGTGGTGTTCACTGGCCGCCAAGGTCCGTTGCCCCATGCCGGAGGAGGAGAAAGTCAAGCTATTGATCTCCAATGCTACACCAACCTACCGAGCCATCTTAGCTATGAATGACATCACTACCATGCACCAGCTATACGGCCGAGCCCGTTTCATTCAGACTTAACTCCTGGACTCACCCATACACTCTATGTTTGAGACCCCTAAGCCCAGTTACACCAAGAAGCCTCAAGGCCCAGTCACCGAGGGGATCCAAACCAATGAGCAAGTAGGGCGGTAAGTAACCCCCAAGGCCCGGTAGGTAGGTCTCTATACACCCAGCAACCTCAGCAGCCATGGAGTAACAATAGGCAACAACCTCCCCAAGGTCAGAACCCTCCGCAGGATCAGCGCAGTACTCCGAAGTTCCTCCTCCTCAGAATGGCTAAGGTCTATAGCCAATAAGCCAAATGGACCCAAAAGAGCCGATATCCTCTGCCCGAGTCTTTGGCCAATGTCTTTGCAGCCTTCATGTCCTTGAATGCGTTAGACTCCCTCCTGAGAAGGCAAATTGGAATATGGCAGTAGACCAAACAAAGTATTGTGTCCCATCGCCATCGGGCCACAATGTGTCGGATTGTTTTCAGTTCCGGACATAATATATGACTTTCATGAGCAGAAACAAATTGATTGGGCAGAAATGAAAAGGTTAATTCAGACATTGAGAGACCAGCAGGGTCAGAGGCAACAACAGCAACAGCAGAGGTGACAGCAGCCGCAACAACAACAACAACAGCAGCAGCAGCAACAACAACAACAGCAGTTCCAGCCCTTCCAACAACAGTACCAGCAACAGCAGCAACAATAGCAGCCGCATCAGCCGGAAAATGACCTTCACATATCTGCAACCCCATGCCACAACACCACCGTGCTCCAAATCCCCAACTTGCTCCACCACCTCCTCCACCCACGCATGTTAACCCAGTCATCCACCACCCGCCACCAAAAGCTCAGTGGGCCTTCGACGATGAACATGAAGTAGGCCAACTTTGGTTATTTCCCATATCACACCCCCTGCCACCACGCCTACATCCACTGGGCCTCCCTCCTTTGCACCGCTATCGCCACCATCACCTCACCATATATAACTGTGACGGAACGCCTCGGCCAAGCCCGTTAAACCGATAACGTACTTGATCCGAGTCCGCCTCCCGCGAACGGGCCGAAGCCTCGCAAGGGATACCAAACCACAGTCCGTGTAAACACAAAGGAACACACCATTTCACATATATATTTCACAAGTTTACATAGCCATATTTCCACAAAAACTAAAAAGAAAGTACAAGAGCTGGGGCATACCCCGAGGTACAACTGAAGAAAGTAACCAACTAGCTACACTACACTGCTACACTGTTGCTACTACAACTACACTACTGGGACTACACTGTTGGAGGTGCTACTACACAGCTGGAGGTACTGACCTGCACCGCTACGACGCAGCTCCGAACTGGACGACGGTCGAGAAACGTCCTCCTCGCTCTCACCTGTGGGGGTAGGGGTGAGCCTCGCTAGTCACTGGCTCAGTAGGGAACTCCCCCAAAACGAGAGCAAACCAAAAACACAGGTACAAAAGCAGCAAAAAGTACCAACAATTTATAGAACAACTTAAGCAGGATATGAAAGCTGTAAAAGTTCTCACCGTCTGCCGACAACGAAAAATAACTGTAATAATTAAACGGAAAACCAGTACAGTGTGCGAACTAAAGTAGAGACAGCCAAACACGAGCTACGTGAATGACTGTTCGCGACACCAGAGACTGACTCGGACAAGCTAACACAGGTCTACCTCTCAGTCTCGCAGCCACGGCGAAAGGTCCAACTGCCGCTCCACGTGAAAAGGTCAAGCAACTGTGGAGACCAACTAAACACCACCACCTGCGGACCACACGGTCGCAAGCCCATGCCTGACACCTCTGGAGACCCTGGCCTGGGCTCTCTAGAGTGAGGCACGGGAAAAGGACTAGCTGGGGACCAGTGTCGACTACTGGTGTCCGTACCCCCAACTACGGGCGCGCTACAAGTGACTAAAAGACAAGTACGGCAGTCACTGTCCCACTGTCGTCTTTCCCTCAGCGGACGTACAAACTCAAGCAAGAGGGTGAGGGTGTCCAGGTCAGACTGACATAGACCTCGACGGTACAAAACAAGTACCCGGGACAAAGCCCCGAGCTAACAGCCTGGCTCACAGAGAACCTGGGGCACCCAACTGGAGAGGTAACCACGGTAGGCGTCATACTACTCGCCACGTACACAAAACCACGTGCACGTCACACAAACACGTGAAGACTCACGTAAACTGCGTGCACTAGTAGTTCACTACACGTGAACACCACGTAAACACATAAAGAACCAGCCAACTACGTACCCAGTACGCTAGTCTCAGTAACCACGTGCACTAGGTGCACCACAATTATCATTGCACCATTCGATATCAACAAATATTCAATATAACAATATTTAAACTAGAAGCATGCTGACGGCAACATCGACTGTCGTCGATGGGATGTAAACGGCAAGGTATTAGCTGTTAATCTCCCAGCTGAAGAACCTGACGTCAATCGATGTTGACGCCAAGATCTTCGGCTATACAACTTCACAGAAACCCTGGGCTGATACCTCAGGTATTCCCAGCCCTAAATTTAACAGAAAAACATGAGGAATCACTTCCTTTAACATGTATGAATTCTAATTAACTCAAAACAACATATTTCCTTTGTTAAATTGGTCAAACCACCCATTAACCCCGCATGCAGAACCATTCCCAAAAACATATTAAACATGCGAATTCATGCATTCCAAATGCATTATCACAACCTATAGGGGACTAAAGGGATCATTCCCTACCTCAATACGCACTTAAACCTCCTAAATTCTCCTGCTTCGCACCAAACCCTCTGCGAGCTCCTACGGCGATTACACCTCGCTCGGCGTTTCCTTGGCCGATTCGTCACCACCTCACGTCCACGATCTCCAACTAACCTTTTACAACTGTTGGAAGTAGTGGGGAAGCAAGGGGCATGAAAACAGGGCAGGGGAGGAAGAATGAATGAGGAAAATGTCCTCGGGTAGACTATATTTGCAGGTCGCCAGGTGGCGTCAACCCTAATGCCGTTTAGGGAACCGTCACAGTAGACGTCCACAAAGCCTGCGTTAAGTTCATAAGGTTGGCGTCACCTTCGATGGACGCCAAGCCAGTCAACGACCACATCTGGCCGTCAACTCCTAATCAACTGCAGCAGGTTCTATCTTATTTCAGGACCAAACCTGTACCACACCTCGCGCACACCACACGTCCACACCATACTGGCCTCACAATGGCCACCCAACCAATACACACTGATCTATAAGGATCCAAAAACACGCGACGTACATTACTATCATCTAAAAGAAAATTTCGACCTCGAATTCATAACACAACTCAAACTTAAACAACTTAAATATGCACATTCTTACAAGTACTACATCTAAAAAGAAATACAAAAACTTATTCAAACAGATAGGGATACCCCTTAGCCATCTCCTCGGCTAACTCCCAGGTATCCTCACCACCCAACCTATTTTCCCATCTCTCTTTAACTAGCTCGATTTCTTTATTTCTCAACTTCTTTATCTTTCGATCAGTGATCTGTACCGGATACTCATGCATGGTCATATTCGGCCTCAGGTCACCACCTTGATAACTGATTATTTGAGCTGGGTCTTCAATACATTTTCTTAACATAGAAACATGAAATATATCATGGACATCCGCAAAATCTGCTGGCAAATCCAGTCTATAAGCTGTTTTCCCAATTCTCTCAATCACCTGGAAAGGTCCCACATATCTTGGGCTCAATTTTCCAGTCTTGCCAAATCTCATAATACCTTTAATCGGAGAAACTCTCAGGAAAACAAAATCTCCCACTTCAAACTGAAGTGGTCTCCTCCGGTTATCTGCATAACTCTTTTGCCTACTTTGAGCTACTGCAATTTTTCCTTAATAAGCTTCACTATTTCTGTGGTTGCTGAATTAATTCAGGACCCCACTAACTGCCTTTCCCCCACTCATGCCAGTTCAATGGGGTTCTACATGGTCTTCTATATAAAGCTTCATACGGTGCCATCCCAAGATGGTATGATAACTATGTTATAGGCAAACTCAACCATTCCCAAATGATGTTCCCAGTTACCTCCCCAAACTAAACAACAAGCTCGCAACATGTCTTCAATTGTCTAGATAGTCCTCTCTGTCTGATCATCCGTCTGGGGATGATAAGCAGAGCTATATCTCAGCTCAGTGCCAATTACTTTCTGCAGACTTCTCCAAAAACCAGAAGTAAATCTTGGATCTCTGTCAGACACAATAGTCTTTGGAATACCATGCAATGGAACAATTCTTTCAACATAAACTTTTGCTAATTTATCCACTGTCCAAGACATACTTACTGCCACTAATCTGCACACTTTAGTTAATCTGTCAACAAATACCCATATTCCGTTATGTCCGGAACCCGATTTTGGTAAACCTGCCACATAGTCCATGGCAATATCATCCCATTTCCACTGTGGAATGGGCAACGGTTGCAATAAACCTCCAGGCTTCTGATACTCTGCTTTAATCTGTTGACAGATAGCACACCTTGCAACAAACACTGCTATTTTCTTTTTCATATGAGGCCACCAGAAAATACTTCCTCAAATCGTGGTACATTTTAGTACTACCCAGATGGATAGTGTACTTGAATTTATGAGCCTCTTCCAACACTCGCTGCTTTACCTCTCTTTCAGTTGGAACAAACAACCTGCCTCTGAGCCTAATCACACAATTATCATCAATGGTAACTCCCATTTTCACAAATTCAGCCAAATTCACATATGCTTTCTGAGCTTCCACAATCTTCCAATACAAAGATGGCTCTACAGCACTACTGGCTAATACTGCCCGCCGTTGACTGCTTGGCACATACAAGGAGTTCTCTGCTATTTCCTAGTACAACTTCCACTCTTTAATCATCATCAAACTTACATATGCCTTTCTACTCAAGGCATCAGCCACAACATTGGCCTTACCCGGATGGTAAGCCAAACTGAAATCATAATCTTTCAAATATTCGATCCATCTACGCTGACGAAGATTTAAATCCTTCTGCGAGAAGATATACTTCAAGCTTTTATGATCTGTAAAGATTTCAATCTCTCGCCATACAGATAATGCCTCCACATTTTCAAAGCAAACACAACTGCTGCCTTCCAAATCATGAGTGGGATAATTTTCTTCTGCTGGCTTCAATTGCCTGGATGCATAAGCTATCACTTTGCCATGCTGCATGAGCACTGCGCCAAGTCCTCTCCTTGAAGCATCAGTATACAACACACAAAAACCACCACTTCCTGCCAGGTGGTAATCAATATGGGTGTTGATGTAAGCCTTTTCTTCAATTCTATAAAACTTTTCTGACATCACCGGACCACACAAAAGGCACAACTTTCCTGGTCAACTTGGTCATAGGTGCCGCAATCTTAGAAAAATCTTGAATAAAGCGCCTATAATAACCTGCTAATCCCAAAAAACTTCTAATCCCAGTAATTATCTTAGGCACTTCCCATTTCATCACTGCTTCCACTTTACTTGGGTCTACTGCTACTCCTTTAGCTGAAATGACATGACCCAGAAATTGAATTTCTTTCAACCAAATTCACACTTATTGAATTGGCAAACAACTGGTTATCCCTTAACAACTGTAGGGTAAACCTCAAATGAGCTGCATGCTCCTCTTCAGATGCTGAATAAATCAGAATATCATCAATAAAGACCACAATGAATTGGTCTAAATACGGATGAAAAATTTATTCATCAGATCCAAAAAAACTGCAGGAGCATTGGTCAGCCCAAATGGCATAACCACAATTCATAGTGACCATATCTGGTTCTGAAAGCTGTTTTATCTATATCTCCTCTTAATTCTCAACTGATGGTACCGGACCTTAAATCAATTTTAGAAAATACCTTTGCTGATTGCAAACTGATCAAACAGATCATCTATCCTCGGCAATGGGTACTTATTCTTAATGGTCACATCATTCAATTTTCTATAATCAATACCATACGAAAACTTCCATCTTTCTTTTTCACAAATAACACCGGTGCTCCCCACGGGGAATGACTCGGTCTAATAAACCCTTTCTGCAACAACTCTTCTAATTGCTTTTTCAATTCTTTAAGTTCTGCTGGTGCCATCCGATATGGAGCTTTAGAGATCGACATGGTACCTGGCAGCAACTCAATGGTAAAGTCCACCTCTCTATGTGGAGCTAAACCAAACAAATCTTCAGAAAAAACATCAGCAAATTTCCTAACCACGGGAACTGCTTCACTGACTGACTAGCTTCTACCAGACTTACCGAGGCTAAATAAGCTACACATCCAGCATTTATAACTTTCTAGCTCTAATTGCAGAAATTAGAAACTTAGAGGTATAAAAAGGCTACCTTGATATTCAAATACTACACCATTAGGATGACAAAACCTGATCCTTTTCTTTCTGCAATCTAGCATTGCTCCATAAGTCTCAAGCCAATCCATACCTAAAATAATATCATAATCTGTCAACTGCAGGGCATATAACCGACCCGACATTTGGTTGCCTTCAATCATAACAGGAGCTTCATCTATATAGCTCGAAGTAAGCAGGAACTCACCCGAGGGAACCTCCACTATTGACTCACAAGACTTTTCCTCTAAAAGATGAGCCATGCAATCCAAAAATTCTTCGAAAATGAAAAAATGAGAGGCACCTAAATCAAATAGAACTCTTGCTGAATAATCATAAAGAGGTAAAGTACTTCTATCATGTTCGATGCCTCCGCCTTGGCTCGGGTGAAACCATAACCCGACCCCTTCCTCGCGCTGCTGCGGTGTCCTCTGCCACGACCTGCCTGTGGCTGCTGAAACTGCTGAGCTGCTGCTGCTTGCTGCTGCTGCACACCTCTTCCATACCCATACTCTCTTGGATAGGGGCAATACGAATCAAATGCCCCGGCTGATTGCAATTATAACATCTATATCCTGGTGGAATAATGGGCTGCCTAGCAGTACTCTGCTGCGACTCCTCCACCTCTGGCCTACCACGACCTTGCGAAATTGCTGTCGACCTCCCCATCCTCTTCCTTTACCTTTAAATGCTTGCTTCAATTTCTGGCCCCATTACCAAAGCCTGATGAAGAAGGTCCTGCTGGTGCTTTACCCTTACTCGCACCCACTGACTGCTGCGGTAGCGAAACTACTTAAGCCTGACTCGCCCACCTGACGAGTCCGAATAGACCTCCTTCAACGTAGCTGCCCTCTGAGCTGCCTCTTCCACTGTTTTACACATGAGAGGTACTATTGCATCCTGCAACTCTACTCTCAAACCTCTAATGAAATACTCAACCATCATATTATATCTGATACTACATAAGGCGCATATCGGCTAAGTGCCATAAATCGCATCTGGTACTCTAAAACTGAAGAGTTACCTTGCTGAAGTGTCCGAAACTGCTCTCTCTTCACTTGCTACACTTGAATCGGAGTATCATTAAATACATCAAGAAATTCCGACCAAGTGATAGCCTCTTCTGTCCTACCTGCGAAGGTGGTCTGCATCTTCAATCGCCACCATTCCAATGCAAAACCTCGCAACTGATAGGCAGCTAGCATGACTTTATCTGTTGCTGGACATCTCATGGTCGCAAAGACCCTCTCAATCTCATGGACCCAATGTTCCGTTGTATCTGATTCGGCCCTCCTGAGTAAGTAGGCGGCTGCAATCTCAGAAATTTCTCAACTTGCATCACTGGTTCCTCTGCTAAAGACACTGGTGGTGGTGGTGGCAGGGTGCTAAAAAGGCACCTCCACTCCTGGCGGTGGCGGAACTGGAACTATAGGGCCAGTCTCTCCATCCCCATGGTGGCACGACAACGATGGTACGGCGCCTGCTGATCCATTCTTGCCCAAATATATCGTGAGGCTTTCCCAAATCCTTTCTATCATACGCTGAGTATCTCCTCCTCTGGATCATCTCCTCCACCACCCCAATCTCTTCTATAGCCTTTCAAATTCTACATAAACAAAACACCAAACAAAAACAAAAAACAAATTATCAGAAAACTAGGGCCCCTACCAGTAGTGTACAAAGATCGAAATAAGGCTATGTATCTTTCTAGTTCCCTTATATTAACGGACCTTGCTCTGATACCAACTGTGACGGAACGCCTCGGCCAAGCCGTTAAACCGATAACGTACTTGATCCCGAGTCCGCCTCCCGCGAACGGGCCGAAGCCTCGCAAGGGATACCAACCACAGTCCGTGTAAACACAAAGGAACACACCATTTCACATATATATTTCACAAGTTTACATAGCCATATTTCCACAAAACTAAAAGAAAGTACAAGAGCCTGGGGCATACCCCGAGGTACAACTGAAGAAAGTAACCAACTAGCTACACTACACTGCTACACTGTTGCTACTACAACTACACTACTGGACTACACTGTTGAGGTGCTACTACACAGCTGGAGGTACTGACCCTGCACCGCTACGCGCGGCTCCGAACTGGACGACGGTCGAAAACGTCCTCCTCCCTCTCACCTGTGGGGGTAGGGGTGAGCCTCGCTAGTCACTGGCTCAGTAGGGAACTCCCCCAAAACCGAGCAAACCAAACACAAGTACAAAAGCAGTAAACTTACCAACAATTTATAGAACAACTTAAGCAGATATAAAGCTGTAAAAGTTCTCACCGTCTGCCGACTACGAAAATAATTGTAATAATTAAACGGAAATCAGTACAAGTGTGCGAGCTAAAGTAGAGACAGCCAAACACGAGCCACGTGAACTGGTTCGCGACACCAGAGACTGACTCGACAAGCTAACACAGGTCTACCTCTCAGTCTCGCAGCCACGGACGAAAGGTCCAACTGCCGCTCCACGTGAAAAGTCAAGCAACTGTGGAGACCAACTAAACACCCCACCTGCAACCACACGGTCACAGGCCCATGCCTGACACCTTTGGAGACCCTGGCCTGGGCTCTCTAGAGTGAGGCTTTATACCCCAAAATTTCATTAATTAAAAAAATATTATAGATAAATGAAAATTTTGCCCATTAATAAAAATCAAACTAGCTAAAAGATACACATCATTATTGCATGACTAGAAACTCATATAAAAATTCTATGAAAATAATAGTTATACCTTAAAAATTATTATCTAATGACCCATTAAGAAATTTGGGCATAGAAAATAATTCGGACCATGATTTAGAATTTATGTGACTTATTATTGTAACTAAGGAATAATTGGAAAATCCATTATTACATGAGCCAAGTGGATTAACAATTGAAATAAAAATTATGGGTAGATTCCAAACAATATGTGGGGATAGTCCATAAAAGAATTGATCAATGGACAACTTATGACCCATGAACAAATTCAAGTATGAAAATAGTAAATAAATAACTTACGTATTATCGAAATGATAGAACTTACGTACCACTATCGTACGTGAGAAAACACATTAGAAAATTCCGTAAAATTATAAATCAACCTCAAACATTATTCTTAAGAGTTTCATGAAGAGATTCGAGCAACGAAAAATCTGATTGGCCAAGTGTACGTTACACGTGACCAGGTTAACCGAATTAGGGAACTAAGTCGGAAAATTGTTAACACGGAAAAATAACCCACCATAAATTAAATAAATAGGTTGGAGAGACTTATAACATTATGTATTAGTGACCCATTAATGAAAATGGGCCAATGGATCACTTTTAGCCTAATAATAAAATTGGAACATAAAAATACTCAGAAATTCGCACCTGTAAATATGCAATAATTGTGAAGGGCACATTAGGGTTTAAATTAGGGTAATTAGTCATACAAGGTAAGTCAAACCGGACCCAACTCTAAGAGGTGGTTTCCTAAACCTTTGATACCTCCTTGGGTGAGAGAATCTCAGATTTGGAAACTAGAATGCAGAAATTCGCAGCCCTCTTTCCTAGTCCCATTAGGACATGAAGTAGCACCCTAAAACTATAAGAACTCTTCACAAAACGTTTGGGGAAGGTTTAGCATCAAGTTGGGGTCGTGTGCAGCAAGTTTGGGGCGCTGGAGGAGAGGAGAAGGCTGGGGAAAAACGTGGTCTTCTTCCACCTCGCCCTGTAGCGAACCAGGAACCTGCAGGGAGTTCTTTGCATTCAAAGGTAGGCATTCTCAGGTCAAGATTAAAGAAAAATAATACCATCTTGTAGAGCTTCGAGTCTAGATTCATTTTCTTCTGATTTTACTAATTTTCATCGAGTATACTTTGTGTATTAATCATTTTCCCTAAGTCGCGCACAGTTAGGGCTTTTACCGTTCTTCTTATTATGCATACGATTCGAGACCGAATTAGACTAAATCATCAACATCACAGTTCTTCTACTTGTAGTCACAATAATCTTTCATGTAGAAAGTTTTGCCTAAAAGTCTTTTATAGAGAGTTATAAGCGTGTTAATCAATCACTGCATGATACTGCAATGTCGAGATGCAGTTAACTTTAAGTTCTTCCTATTTTGCACAAGATTAAAGGCCGAAGTAGGTCAAGACTCCAACATAAAAGTTCTTTAACTAGTTGTCATAGTCATCTTTCATGTTAAGTGTTTTGTTTAAATATCATTAGTTAGAGAGAGTTTATAAACTTCGTAATAGAGTCTGCAGGATACTGCGTTTTCAGGTTGCATTTAACTTTAACTTCTTCTTCATGTTTTTCACAAGGTTCAAGACCGAATTAGGTTAAAACCCCAACAACAAAGTTTTGTACTAGTTTCCTTGTCATCTTTTATGTTAGACGTTTTGTCCAAATGTCAGTAGATCTCATGTTACAAGTCTAACATGTAAGTCACAACGAAGTCATGCATGTTTAGGGCTTTCCCCCGTTCTTCCTATTTTCATGCAATTAGAGACCGATTCAGACCCAGACCACAACATAAAAGTTCTTCCAATAGATTCCGTCCTCGACATTTTCTATGTTGTGAGTTTTTTGTCTAAAGGTCAGCATATAGAGAGATATAGGTGTTTCATGAATATCACCCTGTGTCAAATCATGGTAGTCTGAACCAAGAGCATGTCAGATCCCTGTCGAACTCAGGCGCAGACCCTGTGACGCGACGGCCCGATATGTCGCATTCTGAGGTCGGTCGCGACAGTACCTCTGTCGCGTTCTGGTCGCGACAGTATCCATGTCGCATTCTGTCTGCCTGACTGACGACGACCGTCGAGATCCTTGCAAGACCACATCGCGATCTCAGTTTTGGGCCTGAAAATCAGTCTTTTGCAAGTCTTGTTGTACCACCATAATTCTCATATCATGTTGACGATCTTAACTACATAAAAAAAGTTGTAAGTATTGATTGTATTTTAATCTAATAAAAGTCAATCACTTCATCTTTCATATCCTTGATTTCATGACACATACACACACGTTGAACCATCCAAACATGGCTTAATTGTATGAATATGACACATAACATATCTGGTAATTATGCAATTAATTACCTTACTTTAACAAGTACTCGTTTACGATTCGTGCAATGTTTTAGAACACCGATCTCGACGCTCCACTGTTCTAGAATTCCTCTAGAACGTCGAGCACTTGTTTCTATATTTACACATTTTCTTGACTTGGACGAACTCTCCATCGGATACTCCTTCCGCCGGACTAGTGAATCCTTGGCAAGGCCTCCGTAAGTCTCCTCTGATCATGGATTCCCACATGGTCGACGATCCGGTTGTACCCTAACACCCATTACCCCTTTAGGCATCGATATGATCCAACGGTTATTAGAAGTTCGCTCTTACCTTGAATCACGTCGGACCTCTGGACTTGTGCATAACATGGCCAGCGGGAAGATCGTGAATTCCATCTGACTACGCCAATACTACGTGCGCGTGGTTGTGCAACTGTTACTATCGCTTGTTTACTCGTTGTTTTACGTGATGTCCACTAGCTCTCATCTTTACTCTCGCTCACCTATTCACGTTCACTCTACTATCTCGTCTATTCATCTAGTGATCTTATCTATTTCTTAGTACTCTCAAATGGCCATCAATTGATTGTTTAAAGATAAACAATATAACCAATGCCAGCGCAATAGGACCCGATCAGGTCCTGGGGGAGCGCCCGAAAGTGCCATTTGCCCGCGGGAGTTAAATGATCAGGATGTCGGCATTACATCCAAGTGCCATACTATCAAGATTAATCTAAGACAATCAACACAAAGTGCTATATTCTCTCGTTGTCTTTTGACAAACAAGTTCCATACTCTCTCTCGGCTATCTTCGGATAACCAAAGTGCAATTTCTATCTCGATGACAAGAAAGTTAATCAAAAGTGCTATACTATTTCGATTGATAAGAAATCAATCAAGGTGCATTTACTCTCTATATGGCCAACTACTTTCTCTCTCTCCTTGCTATACATGTTGCTTGATATTGCTTGACATTGACGCTATGTGCCATCGTGTTGTTGTGTTGCTTTCTTTCGTGACTCGATCTTATTCATTGTACTATACCTGATTCATCTACTATTGAACCATGTTACTTTGCTCTTACTTTCTCGACTTTACATGACTCGTTCTATCTTAGTTACTCTGCCATTTAATGCACTAATTATTTAAGCATGCTTGACCCTGAGATTTAAGTCCTACTGGGCGTTATCGCTCACCCTTCGTTATTTGTTATTGTGTCTCAGGTAAGTCGGGTTCTGACGTCACACACACCAATGGGACAAGACTAGAGTGATGAGCGACCCGAAGTCAACTCATGAAGTTACCTTAGTACCATGGAGTCTAGTAGTTATTGCTTTAGTTTTCTTTTCAGTGTAATGACGTCATTGAGCCTTGTGTTTGGCTCTGAATTAGTGGTTGTAATAGTCTTAGTAATTTTATAATGAAATCAAGAGTTATTTCAATTATTGTTCATTAGATGCTCTGATGTTTGCGAAAATATGCGCAGTTGTCGTTACCATACTCGTTGTTCGCGTCTCCCTCCGATTTATTCCGCTGCTAAATTGGAGGGGCGTGACAGAGGCACTGGAAAAGGACTAGCTGGGGACCAGTGTCGACTACTGATGTTCGTACCCCCAACTACGAGCGTGCTAAAAGTGACTAAAAGACAAGTACGGCAGTCACTGTCCCACTGTCGTCTTTCCCTCAGTCGGACGTACAACTCAAGCAAAGGAGTGAGGGTGTCCAGGTTAGACGACACAGACCTCGACGGTACAACACAAGTACCGGGACAAAGCCCCGAGCTAACAGCCTGGCTCATAGAGAACCTGGGGCTCCCAACTGAAGAGGTAACCACGGTAGGCGTCGTACTACTCGCCACGTACACAAAACCACATGCACGTCACACAAACCATGTGAAGACTCACGTAAACCACGTGCACTAGTAGTTCACTACACGTGAACACTACGTAAACACGTAAAGAACCAGCCACTACGTACCCAGTATGCTAGTCTCAGTAACCACGTGCACTAGGTGCACCACAATTATCATTGCACCATTCGATATCAACAAATATTCAATATAACAATATTTAAACCAGAAGCATGCTGACGGCAACATCGACTGCCGTCGATGGGATGTAAACGGCAAGGTATTTGGCCGTTAATCTCCCAGCTGAAGAACCTGGCGTCAATCGATGTTGACGCCAAGATCTTCGGCTATCAACTTCACAGAAACCCTGGGCTGATACCTCAGGTATTCCCAGCCCTAAATTTAACAGAAAAACATGAGGAATCACTTCCTTTAACATGCATGAATTCTAATTAACTCAAAACAACATATTTCCTTTGTTAAATTGGTCAAATCACCCATTAACCCCGCATGCAGAACCATTCCAAAAACACAATTAACATGCGAATTCATGCATTCCAAATGCATTATCACAACCTATAGGGACTAAAGGGATCATTCCCTACCTCAATACACACTTAAACCTCCTAAATTCTCCTGCTTCGCACCAAACCCTCTGCGAGCTCCTACGGCGATTACACCTCGCTCCGGCGTTTCCTTGGCCGATTCGTCACCACCTCACGTTCCACGATCCTCCAACTAACCTTTTACAACTGTTGGAAGTAGTAGGGAAGCAAGGGGCATGAAAACAGGGCAAGGGAGAGGAAGAATGAATTGAGGAAACTGTCCTCGGGTAGATCTATATTCTGTAGGTCGCACAGGTTGGCGTCAACCCTAATGCCATTTAGGGAACCATCACAGTAGACGTCCACAAATCCTGCCGTTAAGTTCATAAGGTTGGCGTCACCTTCGATGGACGCCAAGCCAGTCAACGACCACATCTGGCCGTCAACTCCTAATCAACTGCAACAGGTTCTATCTTATTTCAGAACCAAACCTGTACCACACCTGCGCACACCACACGTCCACACCACACTGGCCTCACAATGGCCACCACAACCAATACACACATGATCTATAAGGATCCAAAAACACGCGACGTTACAATAACCCCCAGTCATATCACCCATTGTCCCTTCATCCAGCAACATCTCTCTTTCCCCTACGTCAGCGCCATTACTAGCCAACCCCTCCATCCTTGACACCTCACCCCCTCCACTCCACCATAACCTCGCCCTGCGGAGCGGCGGATGTTCCATCGGATGTATCCTAATGCGTCCGTATCCATGCCAGGTCAACAGCCGCAGCAGTCCAGCACCCAGCAGCAGCAAGACATGGAAGAGATAGATCCGGTCTCGGGGACCCAATATGACATTCTGAAGCACTTGGATCAAACCCCCGCCAAAATATCCATATTAGATCTGATCAAAAGGTCACAGACTCACCAAGATACCCTAAGGGCCTTCCTGCAAAGAGTCATGGTCAGTGAGGATATGAACCCCGACAACTTGCCTTCAGTACTTTCTATTGTGAACAGGAGACCCACTATCACCTTTTTTGATGGTGAATTAGCTGCCCCCGAAGCCAAGAAGATGCCTTTGTGTGTGACACTCACTATAAACAAGGTGGCCATTGATGCAGCGCTAGTTGATACAGGGGCTTCCATTAATGTATGCCCGTTGAGCACCTTAAGAGCCTGCAACATCTCAGAGCGCCAATTGCAGCCTACCCCCACCACCATAGCTGCCTACGACAATTCACGACGTGCTTGTCATGGGATTGTCACGTTGCAAGCAGAGCTAGGGCCACTTGTTATGTCAATTGAATTTTATGTGTTGAACATCGATCACACTTACAAGGCCATCCTGGGCGCCCGTGGATTGAATCACTAGGGGCAGTACCTTCCATGGCACATCAATGTTTGAAATTCCCTTTTCAAGGGCGGATAGTCAAAGATAAAAGCGTAGCAACGACCCACACGGTGGAAGCAGTTGAGAGGGTATTGCCATCAGTTTGGCCATCGAATAAGCCTATTATCTCGGTGCTTGATGTAAACTACCCATGGGCTTATACTTTCTCTTCCAACCGCCCGATTGGGTCCCCATCGGTGATAGCTGTCAGGAAGGATGTGACCACCAATGCAAAAGGTTGGAATATCATGTTCAGGCTCGGTTATCAATCAGGGAAAGGCTTGGGTGCTCATATCCAAGGGAGGATCAAGACAGTAGCCAGCACAAAGAAATTCATAAAACATGGTCTAGGATACTCAGAGTGGGCCGCGTTCTCATCTTCTGCATAGTCAGACCATGGCCCACTCATCTGGACACTGTATGAACACTTTGTCGGGGGGCCAGTGCAGCCTGGGTACAATACTACAGTGGAAGAGGCACCAAGGTCACCATACCAAGCCCTGGAAGTACAACGACCCAACAAGAAGAAGAGAGCCGAGACAAATACAGAAGCACCTGATCTTGAAGATTTGATTTTGTCACTCAGTCTGTTATTTGAGGAACCGGAAGCCGAAAAAGAAGAGCCAGAATCAGAGGATCTCAGCCGTTTATTCGGTGAGGATGACGAGCCACAGTCTCAAGCAGCATCATTATCAGCATCAGCAGCCACCACCAAGCGACAGTTGCTTGGATTTGGTGAGAAAATTGAGATAGTCAGTTTAGCCATTCAAACAAAGGAGCTCCGGCCAGGGTTTTCCTGGCCTCCCATCCATTTCATTTCGTCCATCTGTGTTTATAATTCTGATTTTATTCCTTATCTCCACCCCCCATTCTCCAACTTTCCCCCGACACTCTTGAAGCGTTAATCCGCCCTTCACCTCTCTTCACCATCTTCCTTAATGGCTCGGTCCTGTCCTTTTTCGAAGCCTTCTAATGTAATGTAGTTCTTTTCATAGCAAAAAATAAAAAATAAAATAAAAAATAAAAATCAAAAAATCAAAAAATAATAATAAAAAAGATCAAAAAAAAACAACAAAAAATGTGTGTTTTCCTTCATTCATCTTTTCCTCCTTTTTCTTCGGACGGCGTTCCCCATCTTCTTCTTCCCCTTTCCTCGGACGGCGATCCCCGTCTTCTTCTCTTCTCCTTTTCGTCAGACGGCGATCCCCGTCCTCCTTTTCTTTTCTGACTCACCCTTCCCGCTTTCTGCCTTCGGCTGTCTAGCTCTCGCACTCTTCCCGACGGCGATCCCCGTCACCCTTGCATTTCCCCTCTGCTTCGACGGCGATCCCCGTCACCCCACACTCCTTCTCTCCTGCTGGCGGCGATCCTCGTCACTCCTTTTCTCCTGGGCGGTGATCCCCGCCTTTCTCCTTCTTCTCCTCAATCTTTGCTTTCTCCTGTCGACCGACATGGTCATTTTGGGCGATCTGGGTGAGGGGCCTTCTGTTCCCCTGCACCCCAATTCTCCTGCCGGCACCCTGAGCTTGGTGGCCTACCCCCTCCTCTAGTCCCATCGGAGGACCATTGCGGCCCTGCCGCACCCTTTCCTTTCCTTTTCAATAAACCTCTGGACATTCCTCCAGAGCCTTTTGTAAATATCAAATCTGTTCTAGGTTCAGGGGTAGAATCTAGCAAGTCCCCGTCCCCATCTAGGAAGAAGAAGGGTAGTGGCATACCCCGTAGATATCTATTGGACCTAGTGCAAAGGTGTGGCGCTCTTCTAGCTGTTGAAGAGTTCGTCCAAGAAGCTGTAGTTCTGAACATAGAGGATTTGTGTAAAGAGGAAGGGCTAGATGATGGATTCGGAGTGTATGAGATCTTAGCCGAAGATGACCGTCGGATGAAAATGATTGCGAGATAGAAGATGCTGCCGAAATGTATGCTATCGGTATGAGGAGATTTGATGAACCAACCTCGACAGTAGATGAACCCACCAAGGAGGTAAACGTGGGAACAGAAGAGGATCCAAGGCTCTTGACCATAGCTTCCAGTCTCCCTCCTGAAGAAGAAAAGGCACTCATAGAGATGTTGAGGGAGTTTAAGGATTCCTTTGCCTTGTCCTATGACGACATGCCCGGCATTGACCCCGAATTGGTAGAACATAGGCTAATCTTGAAGCCAGGGGTAGTTTCCGTTAAGCAAAAGTTAAGGAGGTTCCTCCCCCACATCGCGTTGAATATGAAAGAGGAAATCGATAAACTACACAAAGCCAAGTTCATCCGTGTAGTCCTCTATCCATTGTGGGTGGCAAACATAGTCTCGGTGATGAAGAAAGACGGAAGGGTGCGCATCTGCATAGACTTCCGGGACTTAAATAGGGCATGTCCAAAGGATGATTTCCCGTTACCTCATTTGGATGTCTTGATTGATAATACTGCAGGTTCGAAACTCTATCATTTATGGATGGGTATTCAGGCTATAATCAGATTCGTCTAGCCCCGGAGGATCAAGAGAAAACCTCCTTCACCACCCCATGGGGAACTTATTGCTATGTGGTCATGCCATTTGGATTGAAGAATGCCGGCGCTACCTATCAAAGGGCAATGTTATCTATCTTCCACGACATGATTCATATTGATGTTGAGGTATACGTGGATGATATCATGGTGAAGTCTCGGACAGAAGAGAACACTCCTCCGTGCTTGCCAGAGTATTTCATCGTGCACAAGAATACCATTGAAGATGAATCCGAAGAAGTGCGTGTTTGGGGTTCTTCAGGAAAGCTGTTAGGCTTCATAGTTAGCAAACGGGGGATTCAAATAGACCCGCACAAAGCCAAGGTGATAAATGAAATGCCTCCTCCCAAGAACATATCTGAGCTTCGAGGTTTGATTGGTCGGCTTCAGTTTATAAGGAGATTCATATCTCAGCACTCCCAAGATGCCGTCCCTTCTATGAACTGTTGAAAGGAGGAGTAAATTTTGAATGGAACGCTAAGTGCCAGGAGGCCTTCGATGAGCTCAAGAGTTATCTCATGAATCCGCCCGTGCTTCAGGCGCCTATCCCTGGGAAACCCTTAATCCTATATCTGTCAACTATTGAGGACTCCCTAGGAGCTGTCCTTGCCCAATATGACGAATCTGGCAAAGAAAGGCAGTCTATTACCTATCTAGGCTCTTTAATCCTTCCGAGCTCAAACTTACTACAATGGAGAAAACATGTGCAGCTGTAAGGCCCTCTAATTCCGTCGCATTATTTGTATTTATGTGTGTATGTTTGTACTTGTGTATGTATGTACATATTTACGTACGCATTAATTAGTATAATTACGTGTGCATGTGTTTATATTAAGTATAAATAATGTAT